>CAEGAD010076906.1:0-88765 GCA_903067055.1 Poeciliopsis paucimaculata
TTTGGACATTCTGTGGCTGCATTTTGGAGTAAAAAAAGTCTTTTGGACTACAGGGAAAAGGCTTTTCTACCTTGGCTCCCAGGGTTAGCTGTGGCTGTAAGCTGTTTACTGCTAACTGCTGGGGGAGTGGCTCTGCCTCACCCCGCAGTGATCGACTCCTTGCAGCTGCGCTGCCATTCCCCTGCTTGGATCTCTGAGTAGCTGCCTGTCAAACTGCCAGGATCTCATCGTTCTCTCAGTCTCTAATAGTCTCTGTCAGTTGCTAATAAGAATGATTGATTTGTTTTCCAGCTCAGAGCGCCGCTCTGCATGCTGCGTTTTCAAGTGAAAGAAAAATCTAAATTATTCCACTTGATAGTAGCATCACTACTTATTGGCCAATTGCATAAAATCCCAATAAAATACATTGAAAGCTTTGATTCTAGCGGAAGAAAATGTGAATATGTTTAAGGGGTGTACATACTTTAGAAAGGCGCTCCACTGTGAGTAAAGTTTGGATTGAGAAAAACTTCAGTGAGGTCCTTTAATCAGGATTAGATTGTCTCGCTGTTGAAAGTGTAAAATAAGCCTGTGAAATTTTACAGGCTCCTTCTGTTCATACATCCAAAGAACAGAAAGAAATGAGCAGAATGTTGTTAGAGACATGAGAATCACCAACTCACCAGCTGGTCAGGGTCCCCAGGCTCCTGGAATGTCTGATGCTGCGTGTTGGAGGGGCCGCTGGCTCCAGCATGGCCCCATCCTGTGCCCTCTCCTGCGCAGAGGGTCTGCAGGAAAGCCGTGGCAGCTGCACATTGCCTGAGAAGACCCTCTTCACAGCATATCTGACGTCAGGATCCTGGAGGAGCTCAACGCATGAGGCCGGCTCCGAGGAGTCCCAGTGTCTCTGGACGGGACAGGACAAGCGTGTGAAAGAGGCGAAGGGGGAATTCTGCAGGGTCACTTTGGTCAAAACTATAAGTGCTAGCTTTGATCTAAAGAATTAAGGCTGATCACTAAATGGCAAACTGAAACCAGATGCTCCAGGAAAACCAATTTACAAACTACGTAAGAAAAATGAGTTTCCATCTTGAAAAGTCTTCAGAAAATAAAACTCACCATTCACTGTTCACTTTGATTCTGTTGTTTCAAATTTTTATGACTAAAGACAAAAAATTAAATTTTTAATTTTAGAAAACAAAACAAACAAAAAAATCAACATTCTACAATAAACTGTGAGCATGTGAAAAAAGCACCTGCATGATTATCCTGATTTCATAAAGAATCGAGAAGTGCTTCAATATAAATATTTAGAAAATCCAGGAAAAGACTGTATTTTACATATTACAATAGTTTCAAAAGGTAAGCAGCAAACAGAGGCGGTTTTGTGACGAGCCCTTCAGAATACCGGTCCGGCGATATTTTTGGAAGCCTTATCAGATTTCAGGTCCTGAGACCCCCACGGTCCTGGCGCAGACACAATAGGAGCTTCTTACACAAATCCAGAGCTCAGGAGTCAGCTTTCAGGGCAACTTTGTTTTAGCGCGTCAGTGCCAGGGGGCTGCAGATAACAGCCTGTGTTTCTGGCCATGTCCCATGACCCTATCACTTCATGTGCCTGGATGTTTCACCTTTCCATAAACAACTGTCAACAGCCTTCTTACTTTCTTCACCATCGCTGAATAAAATGAGGATGACAGGAAGCTGACCAGAAAGAGATTTTAATTATTATTAATTTAAATTGAGACAGTTTGATTCCTCATTACTGTTGCCTATATTTTAGTCAAAGCAGAAAGTTGAACAGATGGCATATGACTATTTAAATACAGTTTAAATACATAAATAAAATTCTGTTTTAATTAAGATTATTTGATTAAGTTTCTTTTTAGTTCAGAAAAAAAGAGAAAACATCCTAGTATGTCTCCTTACATGCAAATGGATTTAAAAGTTGTCTTTAAATGTTTTCCTACCTCTTTAACGTTGAAAAGTCTGGAGTTATTTCTTCTCATACTTTAGGCCACTCTGTCATGGGAACAGTTGAGCTTGGAAGGAAATGCCAAAGAGGAGGATACAGGAACCCCATTTAAGATCAGATAGGAGCTCGTCTGTGGCACCAATCCGTCTTCTGGCTGTCACTCAACGCGTCATGCTTTCCCCGCCTCCTCAGACGTCAGCTTGTACCGCTGATAAACACCTAACACCCATGGTACCACTTTTGGCCCAGTGCTTCACGGCAGCAGCTCTCATGCCGTGACTTTATCAGGCCTGTAACATGCAGACATTCTTTCTTAAAAAAAAAAAGAAAAAAAAAAAGTGTATTACTTTGTGTAAAAAAAGAAAGCATAGAAAAACCTCATGACCTGTATGACGAGATGTCATTCATTCGTGTCTGTCTGGTGGCAAGATCTCCTGATATCAAGCACTGGTCCTACAGGTTACGCACCTCACAGGCAAAGGTTTCGTAATGCAAGGTGCTTTTTTTTTTTTTTTCTCTCTTTCACTAGTCTTACGTTTTGAGTTTCTGCTCACGTGTGTATGTGTTGAACTTTAATGACCCTGCCTGCTTCTGATGCGTTCCTACATGAAGCACAGTCTGAAAAGCAAATACATAACAAAGGAGAATGTCAGCTCTAACTGATTGTCTTTGGCTTCTATGCTACTTTGTACTTGTATTATTATTAAAATCTGTCACATTATTTAACATTTTATAAAACTTTATAATTAATGAGGATTATTTATATAGCACATTTCAGCAACAAGGCACTTCAAAGTGCTTTAGATCATAAAGACAATATAGTCACCAACTGTGAAACCAGTAAAACAAACATTCATTTTATCAACTCCCATGATCAAAATCAATACACATCAAGTATGTTGAATGTTCCAGTTATCACAAGTCATAAGCAGCTCTGATCAGGTTGCCTTCATTTAATAGCGTAGTAATGCAGCAGACAATGGTGGTTTAGAATGAAAGAGACTATATCACTATTTTCAGAAATAGCAGTAACTTCTTTACCTTTAACCTTGAATGTAACTTGGTGTATGTTTCACTCTAGGAAGGCTAGCTAAAGTTGACTTGTACGATATGGCGCCTCCTACTGGCCATGGAGGCACAAAGCAAAAAGTCATTTGCTTTGTGTAAGTGAAAAAGCATCCAACAACAGATCAGATTTCAGATATTTTAGAAAGAATGTTTTATTCATTTGTGCAAGTTTTAAAAATTAGGTGAACAGAATCTTCCATTTTTTTAGAGACAAAATTCAGATTCAAAGAAAACCAATATTTCTGAGTGTTCTTCAGTTTAGAAGGTGCAGCATTGAGCTTCTTCTTCATTCATTGTGGCAGTAACTTCTGTAGTGCAGTTTCTGGCTCCCGCCACAGGCAGCAGGTTTTGTTCCCTGAAAGTAACCGAGAAACAAAAACTAAACATGTTAATTCACTGTAAGAAAAGACAAGATGAAGAGTCAGATGAGAGACATTAACTGTACCTTGTACATGGAGCAGACCAGTGTCAACAGGGAGGACATGGCCTTTTCCTGCAGGTCCTCTGTATGCACCTGTAAAAAAATAAATATAATTTTGAATAAACTATAAAGTCTGGCTTTAAAATAGATTAATACACCAAGTCAATCAGAACTAAGAAATAGAAGCTTTTCACAATAACCCAGTGGAGAGCAAGAAGTTAACTCTTAAACATCCACAGACCCAGCAGGCCTGGAAGGCCACGTCCTGCAGCTGTTAGATGAACAGACATAATGAAGAGCAACCAGGCACTGGCTGCTGAGGTCAGTGCCTGGTTGTCTTCTGCAAAACAGCAGAAGATGAAAACAAAAATTTGTGTTTGAATGGCCTAGTCAAAGTCCAGACCTAAATCAAATTGAGAATCTGTGGGAAGACTTGAAAATTGCTGTCCAGAGATGATTTCCATCCAACCTGACTGAACTTGAGCTATTTTGCAACAAATAAGCAGCTCTTTCTTTCAGCTGCCTCGAGGCAGAGAAACCATCTGTCTGGTAAAGTTTTGAGTTGCATCAAGCTGCTGGCTTCAGAACTGATGGACTTTCGTTGGTTTCTTTTGAAAGACGTACCCCATTGATGGTGATCCAGGGCACATACTGGTGGGGGGGGTTCAACCCCTTTGTCTTCAAGGCATTCTGGTGCATCAACTGCATTCCCATGTCTCCATTAGCACAGCTCGTTACTTTGTCCATGCTCAGATCAGGTGCGTAGAGTTTCAGACACTACAAACAAATATATTAAATGTATTGACAAAACGAGAACAAAAACAACCGAGCTAGAGGAACATTCACTCAGAAAAAGCTGCTTACACATTCAGCTGAGCTGATGACATCAGCAGAGGATTCCATGCAGAAGATGATTGGGAAAGCCATATCAGTCATGTTCATTATGCAGGTCTAGGGAAAGTAGAGGAACTAATTCATTGGTGAAGCACAACTCTGCTTATGATGAAATCAATACACATCATATGATGAAATTATGGAAGTTACTTATATCTTTAATGTAAAAATGTTAATTGGCAAAGCAGCAGTTATATGGAAAGCTGTTCAAAAATTATAAAAATACTCTATTAAATGTCCAGAAGAAGAAAAAAACAAAATAAATATGAATAAAATATTTTTATAGGGTGCATATTTAGTTAACAGTAGCTTTATTTATGTAGTTGAAGATGTATTTATTTTAGTTATTTATCTTAAGTATTAGAGTTAAAAGTAAAGTTGATGAAATAGGCAAAGTAGCTTTACTAAATAAAAGTCTCACAAAATAAAACGCCATTATAAAATGTAAAAATAAGTAAATAATGAAATAAATGAATAAATCTTGAAGACATGAATACCCAGCCTAATCGCCGCCTCAGTTAGAGGAAATATATTTTTGATTCAATATTCAACTGTTTAGCTGATCTGGGAGTAAAATGATCTGAGTTAATTAGTTGTGCTATTATGTAAGTGAGGAAAAGTTTACATGATTTCTTTCAGCCAGCTGAACAGCAACACGCAGCAACATGTGCAGGAGGGGCAGCGCTGCACTACTCTAAGCTCCACACAGGCAGAGGAAACTGGCTTTGTTTAACTTCTCATTGAAAATATCCGGACAGTGCAGGAGCGTGGTGAATCTGATGATACCTGTCGCCCCATTCAGAGCCTCGGCCTTTACATATTAAATAATCAAATTTAAAAAGCACCCAGCATTCACACCATTACCCAAAAGTCTGTCTATCTACAGCAGATTCCATGGCTCTGTGATTACCTCTATCATGTTCCCCAGACACTCCTGTTTCCCATGCTGGCACTCATAGGTATACTTCTGAGCGACAGGCGTCTCCTGCCGTGGTGAGAGAATTAAAATCCTTCACAAAACATGACAAGTTTTACGTATCTGAAATATTTCTATTAAGCAGCTGCTTACCTGTGCATTTCCATAGGGTACCAGAGTAACAGACATGATGTTGTTGAGCAGCAGGTAGGTGGGGAAGAGCATCTCAGTGAGGAACAACCTGCAGCCAGGACACAGGCTCTCATAGTACAGCCCGACCTGGACTGGCGCTTCGGTCTGACGGCTCTTCCTGAAGTCAGACTCCAGGCACTGCTTCAACACCTGCAGCAGGACGGCCAAGGCAGAGGAGCCTGAATCTGGGTGAGAATGTCTGCAAGCACCTGCTTTGCTGCTCTGGGCTTATAATCATCAAGGTTTAAAGGCTACACATTACAGCTGCTGTTCAATTTGACAATTATGTCGGCTTTGATTATTCATTCCTAATAATATTTCCCACAGATTTGAACATGTTGTAGAGATTCAGGAAATATCAAAGATTAATCTTTCACTTGCAGCACAGTTAGTCACCTGACACGGGCATGTCAAGTGACATCACCTGACACAGTGGGATCACCTGACACTATCAGGTGATCCCACTGACACTGTCAAAAGTTAGTGATAACAAGCTGAAAGAAACGAGTATGTGAGTTCATAGATCTTTAGGTTATATTGTTATTGGAAAGTCCTTTTAATCCTGACAGTGTCAGGTGATCAGATCCCACTGTGTGAGGTGATCAGATCCCACTGTGTGAGGTGATCAGATTCCACTGTGTGAGGTGATCAGATTCCACTGTGTGAGGTGATCAGATCCCACTGTGTGAGGTGATCAGATTCCACTGTGTGAGGTGATCAGATCCCACTGTGTGAGGTGATCAGATCCCACTGTGTGAGGTGATCAGATCCCACTGTGTGAGGTGATCAGATCCCACCTGACACAGATGCCAGTGGTCACAGAGAGAATCTGAATTACAGACGAGAAGTTGAAGTTTTGAAGGTAGTTTATTAGACCTGATATCACCATACCAATATTTAACAGTATTAGTGCAGCCCTACAACTACAACTAATAATACTAATTTCACTGCGTTATTTTGGTTTGATCGGGGGTCATTATCGCTGAGATTTTGTAAGAGTCGACTGGCTCAAACGGGGCGAAATTAAATTTCACATCCAATTTAAACATTGTTGTGAGTAATTACCTTAATTATTAATAAAAAATGCTTAATTACCAATAGAAATATATTAATAAACTATAAATAAGTACATGAGCGTGAAATAGTTTATTTGGGGCTACTAAATTAGTAAGAAGCTAATGGCAATAAGCTAAAAGAAACGAGTAGATGAGTGCATAGATCTTTAGGTTATGTTATTATTGAAAAGTCCTTTTAATTTAGGAACTTTATCATCAAGTGAAACATGCTATATAGATTAATTACACACAAATCAATGTTTGAAAGCCTAAGAGCAAAAATATGATGATTTTGCTCTTACAGTTATTGAAACCATGACATTTAGGATTAAAATATTGCGTCAGATCAACAAAAAATATGAGCTGAATTGAACCTTTAGAGAGTTTAAACAGTGTCCTCATCCTCAGCTGCATCGGTTTGGCTCAAAATGACTCACAAGAAATGCTTAGTCGCTTTTAAAGATGTGGTATCTATTTTATCCTTTTTTGGAATTGCCAGAAAACACCTGGTTTATTTGTCATTATCATGTCATTATCACAAAACAATGCGTTTGTTTGTTTGTTTTTCCATAATCCTTAAAGATGTTTTAATCAGTCGGACCTTTGGGCTGGTGTTGGATGTGAGGTGTTCATCAGTTTCTAAAAATGTTTACCAAAATGCAAAAGGCTCACACTGTCATGGTTTATATATGGCATCATTTCCCTTCTTTAACCTTATATTGCCATATTATTTGTAAACATATGTTAACTTAAATATATATTAAAAACCCTAACAGGAACCAAATATGAATGCTTCTGTTTTTAGTGGCAGAACAGATAGAACCGGTTTCACTGTTTGATAACCACATTTCTATTGTTGAGAATTTTAGAGGATTTCTGAACTTGTCAAAACTTGACTGGTGATTGTCTGGAGCGCGCGTGCCCTGTTTTACTTCCTCGTTTTTAGATATTTTCCCCCTTCAGGTTATTTTACTAAGAACTTCCTCTTTGACTTTATGATCTGAATAAAAATAATGAACACTTCAAATTCAAGAGTCGCATAGAAATTAAGCCGAAACCAAAGGGCGAAACACGGATGTTTACAGTCATAAAAAGTTAGCAAGAACCGGGCAGCAAGCTGACAAGTTGTCATGGTTTCGTGTCGCTACCGAGTCTGTCGCTGGTCTCCGACCTAGGATAAATGCCGGTAGGGTTAGTTGTCCCCAAGTCAAAAAATCCCACGTTTCTTTTTGTTCTGTGCAGCAGAATATAGCCAAAAGCAAAACAAGTTTTAGAGAAGAACTAAAAGCTCACCCCACACTGAACAGCTGAGTCTAAAGACGAGCACCACTTTGCTGGAGGTTGGAGGCAAGACGAGGTGGTGAGAGAGCAGCTGAACGGAGCGGCGCAGGCTGCCAACAGTAGCGGGAGCAGAAGCCTCATCTTCAGTTGTGGCCAAAAGCTTCTGGTATCTCTACTCACACGGTTTAACACAGCTCAAACCTGCGGCCGAGTGGAACTGTTAACTTCTCCTCTTTAAATGCAGCTCTGGCGCGTCCTCGTGACGGCTTGCGATTATTTGATTGGCTGCAGCGCACAGTCACTACAGCGTCATCTGTAACTAGCAGAGAATCAACACGCCTGACCTTCCCTCTGCTGCTTTTCTGAAGAAGTGAGAATTCCCCAAGAGCGAGCAAATTTCCATAATATCTATAAATAGTTTGGTCATCTCGCATGTTTACACTTCCTGAGTTCCATGCAGTTTGGATGACTCGGCTGTTTTCCCTGAACGCAGATTAACGATTAGCTAATCTTCTGAATGACATTGTAAAACTTGTCAGCTGAATTCTCACCACTTATCACATCTAAAGTTTTAAGTTGTGAGTGCAAAACAATTTCCCCTGCTGTCTTATACACACGACTTTACAGATTTCACCCCAAAACATAGGAATCCACTTGGATGATTAAAAAAAACAAAAAAACACTAACTCATATATTGAGGTAACACAATAGATGAAAGAGTGAAAAACTTAAAATTGTAAAATATGGCAAGCGGTAATTTAATTTGGTGAATCACTAATGTATGGATTAGGCCAAAAGTTCTGAAATTGTTCCATGCACTGCCAATATAGGAGGACTAAAATTGGTAGAATGAACCTTTAATTTCAAGAGTATCTAATGAAAAAAAAAAATTAGTGCTGCATTCATTAAAGAACCATAAATAAGTTGTGAAAAAGAAAATACAGAGAAACCAAGACACCCGGTTTCAGTTTAAAATCGTTTATTGTCTTTTGAAATCATTGCATTAGCCTACAGAAAGATCTGTACAGTTTAAAAAGTACCTGTCTGAGGACACACAAGTCTGTGGCAAGCTGTACACGAGCGAGAAAGAAGGAAATGTTGCGTCTGAGTTCAAACAGACCAACAGGAGGACAAGCAGAGAGGAACAGCTGCCTGCATCATGGCTGCACAATGCAGCCAGCAGGCCTCTGTAAGCCGGAACAACAGCTCTCCCTCTGCATTCAATTGCACTTTGGTGTAGAGTAGCTTCATGTGACTGCTTCACCCATTTCCATTCATCAGTTTTTCAAGCTAATGAGTAGGTGTCATTATTACTATTGTGTTATAAGTCTTCGATCTTGCTGATGATAACCCACATTTTCACAGTGCTGCCTTAGAACCAAAGCAGAAACAAAAGAGTTGAAATGAAGCTGAAAATGTTGCTCCTGACCGCAGGTAAAAACAGAACACTAACAGTGCTGTGAAAAAGCATCAACATTTCAGGACATCAGACTCATTTCTTTATATCAGGCAATCTGAGTAAATTGAAACCCCCCCCCCAAAAAAAACAACTTCAAATGAGGAACAGCTTGTGCCACCTTTGGTAGCAACACACCCGTTTTCATTCAGACACATTGGGGGGTTTTCCAGCATGAACAGACTGTTAAACACAACCGGAGTCAGGTCCTTATTTTGACTATTTTATATTAGCTATTCAGAAGTGGACTTGATGATGGGCTTTGGATCACCGTCCAGCTGCATAACTTAAGAATGTCTGTTTCACTGCAGAACACAGTCAGATTATGGTAAATGAATCCCAATTACAGGCGCATCTGTATTAGAACTTTAATGAGTTAAAAATATTAACAAAATTAATTAAAATAATTTTCACATGCAAAAAAGTCCCAATCTGGAACCTTTGTATTCACGTTTCCAGTACACTTGGAAATTTGACACACAAGCAGTATCTGCTAATAAAGTGATGGCCTGCATGCCAGCAGGAGGACAACCACTGAGGTTCAATTTTGCTTCAAAAATATGATGGAATTATGGAAAACACTATTGATGTTTTCAAGTTGTGCTAAAAGGAGTTAGCCTATCAGTGAAGCTATCCAAGCACAAAGTGTGCTGCGGCGAAACATGTAGCATTAGCACTAGTGTCCCAAATGCTCATGTCAGTGTACATTACACAGTCACATTTATAACTTCCTGAGGCACTAAAAAACTGAATGGCTAGAATAACACTTCACTCCAATCTGATGGTTGAAGAACAGATTAAAACAATAAACATCTTTGTTGTTGAGGTCATGTCTATTCTTCAGCGATTTAGCAGCAAAGGGGTTTTTGAATTAAAAATATTGTTTACTTTGTTGATATATAGTTTTTGAATAAAATTCAATTAATTATAGACCTAGCAATTAATGAAGTCTCACCACTAATCCTTATGTTTTTGGGGTTAGCACCAATTTTTACCTGTACCTTTATCTCCTATAGTTCTGTGGAACACTGACTTTAACTGAGCCAAATGAGGCCTGAAGTTCTGTTGATGCTGTTCTTTAGATCATGTGTGCTGTTAAAAATCTATTTATTTAGTTTATGTTATGAGACAGATTTTATGCATGTGACTTCTTGATTCTACAGGTTTGACAGCACTGAGGGTATGGCTATTAAAATCCACTCACCTCTCCAAACAATGCTTTCTAATCACTGTGAATTTGTAATTTAGGGTTTTACACATGAGCCCAATTTGCTTTGGATCAGTTATTTTCTTGACACAAATGAAATGATTTGAAGCATTCTTTTTGTATTAACTCAGATTATCTTTGACAATTAAATCTGTGAAAAAACAACATCAGGAGAACTGTAAGAGGGCCCACACTGTTTCAGAGCACTGTATCGGCTCAAACCTACAGACTAGCAACTTTCCTGTCCTAAAAAATAAAAAGACTGGCAAAAGACAGAAAAACAGGAAGTGAAAGTGCAGTTGTCATCATATTTTTACACACAAAGTGACATTATATGGCTAAATTTTGGTCTTAAGGAGTGAGCTATGGAACCAAAAGATAAACTAATTCAGGTTTTCATCTGAAGATCCTTTGCCCTATAGTGCAAACATAAACAATAGATCGCTGATAGTTATTCCTGAATTTACGATTATTGTACTGGATTTGTACTCAAGTATGTTCGCCAAGTGGCGCCTTTTATTGTTCACAACATGTCTGTACAAGCTCCTGAAATTCCATGTAGTGACCTTTACCAAAAACCCACCAGGCAGCGTCGCAGTAAAGTCTACCTGATCGTGAACAACAGAAACAGCAAGAGATTCAACAGGGTCTCAAGTTGAGTTCAAGCACATAAAGGTTCAGTGTGAGTTGAAGTAGTCAGCAGGCAGAGCGAATGGACTCATGAAGAGCAGAGGAAAACAGACGGCTGAGTTATTATTCTGAAAACAACAGAGGGTTCACAAAGTTAAAGAAGAAAAGAGAAAAAACAGTCATAACATCTTCAAGTTTACAATGAAAAAGGAAATAAAAGTAATACATAGCAATCTATCAAAGCCACATGGAGGGACAGACAGATCGATTCTCAAGCTCACGTTTACTATTTGGTTAATTACATCTTGTAAACATTTGTATTTGTTTTTTCTGTATAGAGGAAAAAAAATATCAAGCTAGCTTATTTTTTTCTTTATAGGTTCTGTAAGTTTACCGTTAACAGCTAATATAAAAAACAACACATGGATAGACAAATATATCAGCTTTTTTCTTTCTTTTTTTTTTTTTAAGTCAACTAATAAGAGCAAAAATATACTCAAGCACCGTGAAAGATCTCTCTCTAACGCCACAGTCGCTTCCTGCTGAGTTCACCTGACGCTACGCTGCAAAAATAAAACGTCTCCAATTCATGGTAAAGCATCAGCAGCTGGTTGCCAGAACTGTACTGTATAAATACTGTAAAATTGACAGTAATTTACTATAAATTAGAGACTTTTCTGTTACAGTGCACGGCCTGCAGCAATCACAAACATCTGCAGAGGTGAGACGCAGCATGGCGCCACTCAAAACCCGCCTGTACTCACAAAAAAACAAATCGTTGAAAAACAGTAGAAATGGACTTCTTTGCTAAAAGAAATGAAAACGACAAACACTTTTCTGATATTTAAGAAATGCAAAGCAGCCGGGACTGTGCCAAACACACAGGCCTGTTTAGGAAGCATTACTAAGTAAGCATGAGCTCACTTCATCCCCAGAATGCATATGGGCACCTCAATAATTCTCCATGAGCTCCGACCACCATGCTGGTGGGTGTTGCAGTTGTTGTGTAGAACTACCAAGGCTGAATCCTCCAGTACTTTCCAGACCTTGAGTCTCCTCACAACACTCCTCACTGACTTATAGACGTTTCAAATTAGTTTTAATCAGAATAAAAAGGTAGCAAAGATTAATCATTTTTCTTTGTTTTAAAATATCAAATCATCAAAACAACCATCAGAATGTGGAGTTTGATGCAAGCGATGTATTTAGTTTTAAATGGTTTCAATTACTCTTTAAAAGTAAAAATGAATTCTGGTGTGTAATCTCAGTGGAAAATAAATGCATCAAGTGACTAATCAAAAACTAGTCAGCAATTTTAAAACAACAATATGCCGTATAGTAGATATTTTTATAAGTGTTATGGCTTAACTATGCATGAACAATTAAATTATTAATTAAATCAGGGGTGCACAAACTTCCTTCTTTCTGTGAGATGTGCAATGTGAAGCCGATCTTATCCACTGTTCTTAACTAGCTCCACAAACGTTTTAAAATCAGCTTCTGCCCTCTTTTGCTCTGCAATGAGAGGACTGAGTGACAGCGCCCCCACCAGGTCACATCTGCACAGCACTGTCAACAAGTCACCCTACTGTTGCCAACGTAGCAACGTCACCATATTTTGTGACTTTTCAAACAAAAATAAGAAATCGTCATCGGAATCAGTTGGTTGGGTTGTTTAAAGATCGGTGATCGACTACAAAACTGCAGCTGGTGCACCAGTTTAAATACATTAAAGCTGGTTTATTTTTTGACAGGGTTCATTTATTACATTAATTTTTATGTCCTAAAAACCCCAAACAGTAGTATAAGCTAATGTGTTTACACTTACTCATGTGCATACGGTCATGTCTGTTAACATATGAGGAATCAGTGAGACTGGTGGGTCATTTCCCACAGGGGTACTTCAACCTGACCTGGGGGCCAACAGACCCTAAACATTAGCTCACATCAGGGTGTGTTTCTGATTCGTTTAAAGCACACACACCAAAGAAGAATGAAGTCCTTTAAAACATTTGGATTTCTAAGTGATTAACTGTAGCCTCTTTACTAAATCTTATTGAAATTCTACAAGAATACAAATACTTTTCATAGTTTTTATACTTGATAAGATATGCTTTGAGTGTGAAGGTGAGAAAATGAGCAGTCAATTGTCTTGAAAGAAAATATTTGTCAGAAAGACTCAAAAATATCTCTAGTTTCTGCCCATTTCACTCCGTTTGCTGCAAGAGTTCCTCACACTGTTAATAACAGAGCGTTCTATATAACAGCTAAAAGTCTGCGAAATGATGTTGATGAAGCTTTCAGGAATATATTTCATATTTGATTGTACAAAAAGCTGCGTGTGTTACTGGGCTTAATCAGTCAGATGCAATTAAACAAACTTCAAGTCACCATTTATGCCATTTTTAACCAGTTTGAATGTGCCAATAAATAACTCTACTGGTATGTATGTTTCCTGAATTACATCCAAATCCAAGGTTTTTTGTTTTTTTCTAACTTGGTGCTTAGCACTGCGAGTGATTCCCCAGGGCAATACAGAATCTGAAACAAATTCTAACAATGAGAAGAAGCTACAATAAAACTGATGTAAATGACATGAGAAAAGTGCTACTATCTGTAGGAAATATCCTTCTACCATTTGGTTAACTAGTCTATAAGGAAATGTAGTTGGGTGAACAGAAACTGCAGAAATGAGCCAGCAGTTCTCCTTTCAGCTTGTTTGAAAACTAAAACAGCTTTGATACAACTCGCCTGGTAGAACTGAGGAAAAATGATGCAATCGGCCAAAAGCAAAAGATTTATAATACAGCTACTGACTGCAGAATAGCAAAAAGCACATACTTTACACTATATGCTCCAATATAAAAAAAAGAAATGTCTGTTACTTGAAATATACTGTATACAACACTGTGGAGTAAAACATGCCATTGATAAAGCCTACCTGCTGTGTGTTAGTTTCAGAGTGCTGGACTGTGTGAAGCAGAAGTAAACATATGCAGTCACAAAGTGTTGGTCCATCAAACTAAACTAAGCAAAAGTTCTGCTCACAAAGCTTTGAAAGTAAAAGGCTGAGGAAGGCTCCATGCATCATAGGGGTTCTGTTCATGCGTAAGGAACTTCTGAGCAGTCAGCAAGTTACCTGTAATACCTTGAGTAGACAACAGTAATCACCATCCCAGTAAGGAGAATCAGAAAAGATTTGTGACCTTTTATCGACCTGGGAGCCACCAGCAGAGTAAGTGAACTGACAACATCTAAAAATTGTCTTACATTTTGATTTCTGCATTTACTCTATCGCTGGGAATGTAAACCATTGGAGCACGAGGGCTTTTTGTTGCCCCTGATCCACACACAGAATGGACTGTATGGAATGAATTTCATCCATGCTTTTTCTTTGAAAGGAGGTGCTACTTTTTTTGTTTGAAGGCATTGTTCCAGCTTTGTTAGTTACCTTGTGTATGCGCCAGCAGAGGCAGCCTTGGGAAATGTCAGTTGAGAGTTCAAAGGAGTTCTTAAGTCATGGTGATGTTTAAGCAGAGAGGCATGGAACAATCAGCTGGTGACCAGAACGGAGAGTGCACCATATCACTAACAGACTGCACTGGCAACACTCTTCAGAGTGGAAGTTGTTGCTGGAGTGAGAAGACCTAGGAAGCAAGGCTGCATGATATTAGGAAAACATGTGATATGCAATTATATTGGTGAACGATTCAATAAGTGAACAAAGAATTTATGTATTACTGTCTTTCTGCATGTTTTCAAAGGACTTTGAAGATGAAATGATTTGTGGAAATATACGTTCCATTTTTACATTCTGAATATGTGAGAAAAAAAACCTAAACTTAGTGGTCTACAATTTGACTTAGAAATCTCGTTTAGTAGAATTCCTTTTAGTTGGGTTTTGCTCATACTGAAGGATGATATCATGTATTTCTATATTTCACAAACAAAAGCAAACCTGATTATTGGTAATCCTGGTTTTATTTAAAAATTAACATTTTATTGTGAAGATAGTCAAACTGTCAGTTCATCCAGGTAGAAAAATATATGTAGTCCATTTATAGGGAATCAAGAGAAATCAGAAATAGCATTAATTGGCTATAGAAGGTCAGAGCTTAACAAAATGAAAAATTTCTATCTACGTATTTATTTACTTAGGTCAGTAGTATAGCTTTCTAATAACTTTGAAAAGGAGAGGTTCATATTTTAAGAAATAAAATTTGAATCAGCATTTTTGGACTAAGAAAAATGAAGAAGACTCTAAAGAATTTTCAGCCAAACAAGAACAAGTCAAAAAACATCTTTTGAAATCATTCCAATTTTCCAAATGTTGATAAAGAGAAAAATTTAAAGAAATGCATGCAAGGCAGTTTATTCTCATCAATGCTGAGCTTATAAGATGTATATTTGACAGATAGAAAGATTTTTATTTGTTCTCCACACTGGGATGTTGCTGCTGCTTGTCTACGTCAGGTCAGTCCTTTGCCGTCACATGTACTTCACACAACCCACTTCAAGATATTCAAGAAAAAAAAAAAACTTGCTGGAACTTGGGAGGCTAGCAAGGAACCGCACCAGGCTAAAAATGGATACTGTTCTCATTTCTAACTCATCTACATTTCATTACAGATATACCAGATAGATAAAGAAAAAACCCAAAACTTTAGTACACAACAATAGAGAAGCTACTGTACAGCTGCAACCAAACAAAGAAGGATGTAACAATTTCAGATGTAACAGCAAAACCAGTCATTCTGTCCACTACACACACACACGCGCACACACATTCACACAAAGACAACAACTAGGCTCATTTGCCAGATATTCCTTAACCTTACATATGGCAAATGTGTGGCACAACAACATGGTGGCGATGGCACCATCTAACGGTGACAACAAGGAGAACGCAAACTCCTCAGGATGACAGAAGGCACTTGTAGTCGCCTCCCTCACTGTAAATCTCTACCCAGAAGCTCGGCTGCCGCCTCTGCTTTCATTCCTGGGATCTACGTCGTACCAACAACTGTGCAAATGACTCTATAGTACAATGGATCCATCTCTATCTGAGCTTCCCAGGTTAAATTCAGCTCAGTAAGTGGCGACGCTGTGCTCAAGTTCGAAGCAAAGGTCTTCACATACAACTTCTGATGCCACCTCTTCACCTGCCGCTAGGAGCAGAAAACTGGTGAAGATCACATTTTGGAAACATTTCTAACCCCCGACAAAAACACATGAAGCAGAGTATTAAACACTTGATCATAAACGACTTGTCTGCTCCAGGATACAAAAATATATATTCATACATAGTCTCTTTACCATTCTCAGTTATTTGTGTAAGAAATTATGAAAGCTTTGTGTCTGTTTGGGAATCACGCTTAAAAGCAGCCTTGTAACTTGTCTCTGTGCAGTGCCTCCACTGACCATTAAAGGAACTGCATATCTCTGTATCTGTACAACTGTGATTTAAAAGCGATGGAGGTGACAACAATTAATCCCTCGAGCCAAACGCACACAGAAACAGTAAGAGGAGATCAATGCCACAGTACAGAACAGTAGATATGGACTGATCTGGAGACGGTTCCTCAATCTAAAGTTAATGTGCTTGGAGTACCACACACCATGACTTAATCACTACATGCCAACAGAATTTCAACAATTTGTCCAATTAAAAAAAAAAAGAAACAAAAACAAATGAAGACCTCCATACACGCTATAGCGGGTAATCTCTTAGTTGAATGGCAAAAGGACGTGTTCTTTTATTCCTGTTGTGCTACATGAGAACACATCCTTCACTGGGCTCACATTTGATGGATCATCCAAATCCTCAAACAGAACCTAAGAAAACAACAAATATTCTGAAAACGTAAAGGAAACTAGGGAACTCTACAAAGTCACATACATCTAAAGCATGTGGGTCTAAAATATACTGTACACAACATATATTACTGCCTTCTTTTCTCTTTTTTTTATACATTAATGTTCTCCAGCTCTCTGAATCAAGCATCAGATGAAACGAACAGTCAGGTGCAGCAGAGATGTGCCATCAGAAACTCTGCCTCAAAGAAACAAATTAAAACGTTTATCTGAGAGGGGATCACACCACCGGGAGTCTACTCCAACTTTATAGGAAACTAATTTAGTACCGACGGTAGAAGAATCAAAGAGGTCGATACTCAACAGGCGCTGGCACCGCAGTGAATCTAGACACAAAAGAAGAGCACTAACAGTGCAGAGTGTCAATAGCTACGTGTGCTACAGATTAGAGGAAAAAAAGGAAGAGGCGTCTGATGCAGCAGACCTGCAGGAAACTTGCTATATATTCTGTCATTGACAAAATAGCAAATATGTACCATGCATTTGCTCCTATTCCTCGTTTAATGGGTATTTTTTTCTCATTAGTTCAAAAAGAGACCTAATGAGAGAGCCACACAGCAAAGCAGATGGATATAAATGAGTCTATAAAAATATACCTGCCTGTATATCTTTTAAAGCTGTAGCCACATTGATATTATTCCCAGTCCTCTCCTTTCAACCCTTAAAATGTGAAGTGACAGAAGCTTGTGGTCACTCAGAAATATTCCTGTGTGCTTCTGGAAGATAAAACCCTTAAAATCCCACAACCCAGCCCCAACCTGCTGGATCCTCTCAGCCACCTTCAGGTGGGAAGTGAGCAGCCATTCCTTTATGGAATTAAAAAGCATACTTTTGTCTGTGTTTCCAGAGTCTGGAGTTTACACATAGGACATTTGTTTAAACAGAGATACTTTGTGCTCAAGGTATTAAAAAAAAAAAAAGTTTTAAATATTTCCAATAGTTTCACTACGTGTTTTTTCCACCTCATTTGTGCAGCCTTAAAAATACTTGTTTGTGCTTATTTTGTTCTCCTTTAACACATGTTGTCTCTAACATCTCTGTGCCCAGTCTACCTTCCTGTGGATGTTTGGGGCCTTTTGTAGATTTTACCCTGTAGAGCTGTGACTGGCTAATGTAGAGGTTCACTTTTACCCTCTCAGCCAGTGGCTCTGTGTCAGTAGTGGTGTGGTTTTTGGGAGGAGTGTTTTTAATGGACTGGCTTCTGTTAGGGAACTATAGACGTATCAGATTCCAGACAAAAACACTCTTCTTTCTCTGAAACTGTCCTGGGCTTCAGAGGCTGGGTGCCCCACTACTGGTAGATCTATAGATCATTTGGGCTGCCGGTTCTACTTCAGGTTCTGGGAGCGGGCCAAGACTGGATAAGCTAGATTTACATTCAGATGGTCGTTGTGTTGGGCCAAGGAGACGTTTTTGTAGTGGAGTACTAGCTCTTGGAGAGACGAGTACAGATTGTAGGGCTCAGCAAATCCATAACCTGTGGCTGTCTTGTAGATGACACAGTGCTTTGTGTCGCCATCAACACTGAAAAGAAGAGCAGAGTTATTACCAGGTTAGAGTAATGGTGCAGTACAGGAGCACTAAACTCAAGCAGTTTCTCGGTTCCCAATATAAAAGATTCAGAAAAGATTTTTGTGCCTGAAGTATTTCTGTGTTTTTCAGGCACATAGTAGCATTCTATAGCATAATCAACTATAAAGGAGTCATGGGGGAGGGCTGCTCTGTGAGGCAGAAGCTTGGAAACAGCATTTTACAGGAGGAGCTGTGTCTTAAAGGCGGGGCTAGGCCCACCCAGGTGTTTCACATTTCGTCATTATTCTTTGTACTTTAATGTGATAGTACACTGGATCTCAGTGTCAGATCAAGGACGTGAAATTCATTCTTATTTAGAAGAACACAAACTTACACAACTGAACAGGCATAAGAGCCCTTCTGTGATTGGCTTTCCCTGATGAGAAAGGTTCCATCACATTTGTCTCTCAACATTTCCTCTGCCTGGGAGCGCTTGATGTCACCGACATACCAAGTACAATCATCATGGTGAGGTGAGCTATCATCTTCCTCCAGAGAATAGGAGCTGAACAAAAAGGTCAAGCATTAGTGTTCAAGCGTCGCTCTTAATGGCTGACTTTCACTAAGCATCCAGATCTGAGCTTGAACACTTACTCATCAGCATCGATCTTTATGTCCAGCCATTCATTGATCTTCTTCTGCCTTGTTCCCTTCTGTGTCAACCATCTGAAAAACAGAAACCCCCAAGAGGCTGCTGAGCGTGTCTGCAGTATATGTGTCTCCTGCATGCCCTAATTGGCCAGAAGACAGCTGGCGCTTACATTAAGTATTGGTCCCTGATCTTGCGAAGCTGCATGAGATCTGGCTTTAGGCTGTTCATCTTCTTGTCAATCTCTCTGTTGTCAGACACCTGCTCCTTCAGGTCTTGTTCCAGTTTGCGCTTGCTGTCGTGGATTTCCTTCACGCGGGACTTCAAACGCTCAGAGTTGCTCTGAATCCTGATTTGAAAGAATATCACAATTGTTGCCTAAAACCACAAGCTGGATGAGGATGAGTAAGAATTCAAGTCTGAACATACTTTTGAATTTCCTTCTCGTTGCCCTCTCTTTGGAATCGCTCCAAAGACTCTCGGCTGTATTTCTCCTGGGTCTCAAACTGTTCTTCAAAGATCTTGATGGTTTCATTGAAGGCTTCAATGGCTGTTCGCTTCATCTGCAGCTCCTGCAGGAAGGATCAAACTAGGATTTCAAAAAGCTACAATTTCAGAATCATTGAAATTTTCCACCACGCAATGATTTCAAGTCTTCAGCTGAAATGCCAAGGAAAGTTCTGGAGTCACAAAGGTTTCTCTGGCTGTTAGAAGGGTCGCTAAGTCCTCATCCATCCCTTAATCCTACACATATACAGCACAAAAGTTTACTATCACTCAAAGATGAGGAGAAAATGATGGTGTTTTGTTGCCTAGTATAAATGTCAGTACAATTATAAATCTACAAATGAAACTAGCCTCTCCTGGTGTTGACAGATGACTGACAGAAAACTGCTACGACGTGTGTTACTATAGTAACTGGATTGTAGCACATACGTAATCAAATAAACAAATAAATCTTGGCTGTTGTGTTTGAGCGACTGCACAGAAATTAATTGCTAGTCTAAATGAATTTCTCATAAAGGTTACACTAGTTTGACAGGATAATATAGCTAATGAAAAAGACGTAAAAGTTGAAACAATTAGCAAAATTATGATTGTAAATTAACTGGTAGCTGAAAGTTTTGGGTTGTTTTGCATAGAGAAAACTGAAAAACGATAAGAGAACAAACAGGTGGACAGGTGTGTATATGTGTGGATATAATTACCCGATAACACTGTTTCACAGAAGGAGTATGCTAAAGTGTTCTGTCAGCCAACTCTTCAATTTTATCTGCTTTATTTAGTGCTTCCTGTTACCGTTAAGCAACAGAATCTTTAGGCTTGACATTATTAGCCATTTCTTTACTCTAAATTCATTAAGGCACTATAGTAAATAAGGAAAATCTTTTTTTCTTTGTTTGGGGTGAATCTGGAGAATTTTACAACTTGTTGGTCAGAATTTATATATGTTGTACACAATAATATATTTACAACTGGAAGTAAGAGCAAAACACAGAAAGAAATAATGTTGGCTATTCTGTTACTTGAGCCACACCAGCTCCCTCTGGTGGTTTCAGCAGGTTTTGGACTATTGAGGGTTTCATGCCTCAGACTCAGACAGAATAATATTTCTCTTTTTTTGTTATATCTGGGGGAATATTTTACATGGTTAGAATGTTCTAAACAGCTCAGTAAGCTCAGTAGTTCTATTATCTGTGGAAGATAATGAATCTCATTGGAGTTCACTGAACAAGCGCTACCTGTGAGGTGCGAGTGTACTCCTCATACAGAGAGTCGTACTCGCGGCTCTTCTCCTGGTACTGCTCATGGTAGACCTTGAGCTGCTCTCCCACCTCCTCTATGCTGTTCTCCTTAACCACCTGAGCAACAGAAAGCAGAGGAAGAAGATGAAATCAAAGTGGTTCAATGTTGAAAATCTAAATGTTTGCTTTAAACTTCAGTCAGCAAATGGACCAACCTGCTGGAACTTGGAGATGGGGTAGAGCAGCTTGGTGTCTAGTTTGGCATTGTACTGAGCTAGGGACTCGTGGCGGTAGTGATTGATGAGCTCCACCACAGACTGGAAGGTCAAAGGCTCTGAGAAGCCATAGCGACCCTCCTGGTGATAAATCTTGATCAGTTTGTTGTTCCCGCCTTTCCTGCAGGGGGAGACAGAAATCTGATAAACAGGATGGAACTGAACCTTGGATGTGTGTGTATCTCTGCAGCTCTACCTGAGAGTCAGAGTGTACTCGCCCTCCAGTTTGCTGGAAGCGTCTCGCACCAAAAAGGTTCCATCTGGAGTGTCTCGCAGTTTCTCATTCACCTCCTCTCTGCAGACATGGGAACAGATTGGATCTGTGCATATCAGTTTTCAAGTCCTGCCACAAACTCTCTATTGGATTGGACTTTGCCTGGGCCACTCTAAGCCCATGAGCATGCTCTGATCTAACGCATTCTATTGCAGCTCTGGCTGTATGTTCAATGTCGTTGCCCAGCTGGACGGTGAGGCTTTGTTTTCCTGGGACATAGTGCCATTTTATAGCACAATCAAGTAACTGTGTTACTTCCAGTTGTTATAAAAATGCTGTAGATATCAAATAGGTCTTAAAAAAAATTTGAGTTTTACATTTAATCACTTGAAATTGGGCCTCTGTCTCTTTCAAAACTCCACCTTAATAAAGTCATCACAATATAGCTGCTCTATTAATCCTTTAACAAAGTATTTACTGTATAAATTTTACATAATAACGTCCCTCTAAGTCGGTTGAATCCTATAACAACTCAATCTAAGTTCCAACAACTCTGACCAGCTTTCTTATCCCTGATGAGAAGAAGCCTCCATCATATTGCCCCATGGAAATGATAGAAAAGTCTTATAAGAACACCACTAACTTATATGTCAAAATATATAATTTCCTTCCACTTCACCAATAATGTGTCAGTCTACCAAATAACATCATGAATATCTGTTTGGCTAGCTTACCTGGAAATATCTCCCCAGTACCACTCAGCATCGTTCAGTAAGCTGCTTGTGTCTGTCATATCTGATGGGGCTATTTTTGATTTGGTTGGTTTCGCTGGAAGAACTGGAAAAAAAGCAAAAATTCCCATTGAAAGCTGGTCAGTCTGATGGAATCCCAATTAATCTCAATGATCCTAAAGATAAAGAGTTTACCAGGAGGAGGGAAGTCTTGCTGTGCAGTTCTCTCCACCAGCAGCCTCTCCACCACCAGGACAGGAAAGTCCTCCTCCCATGAATACCTGAAGGTCAACAAATCAGTCAGCCTAGCTTCTATCTCAACTCCTTTGCTTTGCTTGCAGTAGCACAGAGGCCCAATCTAATATACTGATCAGCTTCAATTCAGGGTAAAAGAGCTCACCCTTGGGCTGAGGCGCTTGTCCGAATCAGGAGGGGGCCAAAGATCCTTCCCAGAGTGTGAGTGTCCAGGCCTTTACTAGCCTGGGCCTGGAGCACCTTGGTCAGGTGTGTGAGCAGGTACTGCAAGGTGAGACGATGGTGGAGCGGGACCACCGTGGAGTTCTCCAGAACCAGACTCACCTCTCTGTCATGGTTACCAGCAACAGCTCCATCTACCAGATATTCAGGCAATTATCAGTAAAACTGAATTACTTTATGTAAAGCTACTTGTTGCGTATGTATATTTGATTGAATTATTTTTAAACCATCAGAAGATTATTTTAATGCTAGACTTTATTTCACCAGGAAAATCCCATCAAGATTAACCCCTTAACTGGCGGTACTAAAATCACCAAAAACAACTGAAAAGGCATACCTAAATTAAATCAGCTGCTGTTCTTGAACAATTTGGAGTGCATGCAAAAGCTTGGTTTCTTTATGAAGATGACAAGCTAAATGTTCTATTTTTTCAGTCAAAAATACTTTAACTGTAAGTAGTTTGTAGCCATTACAAACTACTATAAAATTATAAAATGTGCTATGTATCAAAGGTTATGATTAATTTGATGCACAAAATGATGCATCCCATTTGTGCAGAATGAGTGAAGAGTCCTTGTATATTTCAAAAAGATGAAGGTGTTTTCCAAAACAAAAAAAATATTTTTTACACTACAAAAAATACTGATGGGAGTTCTCCCATCAGTAGAACCAAATACAGCATGTCTACTCAGTGTCGGACCCACCTAGAGACTGCTGGTGAAGCAGCTGCTGCATGACTGCAGTTTGAAGTTGCGGATAGATGCATGCAGGGATGACAGGTGATGGGAGGTCTCTCAGGTAGCACAGGATTCTCTCAGACAGGAAACCCACATCACTCTGAGCAGCATCGCCTTCTGAAGCAGACAAAATGTCAGTGAAACTATCATAGAAAGAAGTTTATGACTGACTACTGGTAAACATGAGACAGAATCTTAGAGCTTCAGTGACATCTTCATTGAATCTCAATGACCCGGCCACCAGGTCATGTCTGCTCCTGTGCGGTGAACAATATTCACATTACTGTTGCAACTTAGCATCTTTGTTGCTAAACTCAGAAAAGTTTCAAAATCAGTACTGGCAACTCAAGCTAAACTAAACTAAAGATCGGCCAGAAAACTGCGATCAGTGCACTCCCGAATCCAAAAATGAGATTTGAAAATATATTCATCTATATATTTTCCAACCCAAACACTGTACTCACCAGAGCTCAGGGTGTACACTGAGCTGTCTGATGTGCTTGCTGTTCTGTACAATATTTTGCTGTCCAGACCTAAGAAGAACAAACAGAGCACATCAGTAAAAGTTCAAAGAAAGAAGTAGAGACATAAGCTCAAGAAGAAGAGATGGGTTGAATTGGAATAGTTTAACATGTTATCTTCTAAAAAAGATGGAACCAGGACATGTGGTTTTCCCTCTGGTGGTTATGTAGCAGTGTACACAGTAGGGCTTCAAGAGAGAAACAGGTCATTTGACAACGTTAATAGACCAGAAAGTATTTCTGACAGACTAGCATGAAAAAAATTGGTTTAGACAGTTTGCATCTAGCAGGCAATTCCTGGAGACAGGTCTGTCTGGCAGGTAGGAGTGAAAAGCACACAGCATGTGTGGAAGAGGCAGTTCTACAGTGCAGCTCTAGTATTTCTGCTTTCCATTCAGAGACAGCTTTTCTGTCATTCTTTTACTAAATGTCAATCATTCCAGTTTACCACTGCTAGAGTGAGCAACAGGGAACATGGGATAACAAAATTATCTGCACAAAACGCTAGGAAAATGCCTTTGTAACAAGAGTGTAGTGACTAAACATTAAATGAATTTATAGAAAGAAATCACAGTAAGAAGCTTGTGGCTTTAGTTCTGTTAGAGCTGCAATATTACTTAACATAATAGTACTGACTGGGTTAGCATCAGAATACATTAAAGCTCTGCCAGACCTTTCAGCTCTTCTGGTTCAGGGAAGGCAGAGCAAGACCAGATATTGAGAAGCATCATTCAGCTTCTATGCACCACAAATCTAGAACAAACTTTCAGAAAACTGCAAAACAGCCAAAACACTGAGTTCTTTCAAATCTAGACTGTTTAGAGCTGCTTTTGATCTATTGATCAGTATGTGTGAGGTGTATTGATGATTTATGAAGCATAATTTAACTGTAGTGTCTATGTATGTCAGATACCTTTTAAAATAGTATTAATGCCAACATAATATGGATGAAGTAAACAAAGCCTCAACATAATCAAGGAGTTAGCTAACAGGAGAACGTCACTGAATGCTTTCGAATCATCCGTTTTCCAAGGTAAAAACAACAAAAACAAAGCCAAATAATTATACTAAAATATACAGTACAGTTATGTCCTCAAGGAGGAAGCTAAAAGCTAGCACACATCACCAACAGAAGCAGAAGGCTCAATGCTACCTCTATAAAACCAATAGCCAGGACGTCATTATCAACACACAATATTTATGTGCAAAATAAGCTTCACTGTCATGTTAGCGTTATTTGGAGTTTCTGTTTTGCTGTTTCTGTGTTTTAGTAGAGAGAAGGAACTGACCTTCAGTCAGGTTAAAAAAAAAAAAAAATTTTTTTTTCCCAAAATCAGTATCGCGAGATTTTGGAAAATCTCGCGATACTGAACAAACTTTGCTCCGCGCAAACCAGACACTTCAAAGAGGCTCTGATACATACCGTAAGAAACCCTGTGCGTTAATAATCATCAATACAATACACCTCAAACATACTAGTCAAACTACAACAGTTTGATTTCTTTACTTGCAACTTCGGCATAAATAAACTTGGACTACAAGATCACTGCGAGGGAAAAAAAATGGTAGATTCACAAAACTGATTAACCGGAAGTCATGATCTTGTTTAGAAGTTATTGCACCTTTCATTTTTGCTTCCATCTAACAGATTTGTTTTCCAATGTTATTGTGCAAGATGAATGGCTCATTAAAGTTGAAAAAGACCTGATCATGAATACACTGTGTGGCCCTTTTCATTTCAAGAGTGTCAAGAAGTGTAAATAAGAGAAAAAGAACTAAAGAGTCCAAAAAGGATGAGTCAGAACTGCAAATGGAGTCCTTCTGGGCTCCACCACCCTGGATAAAAAGTGTCAGCTTGGTCACAGGATGAACAGACAGCTGGATGACGTGGATGCACCTCTGTGTTCGATGGCTTGGATGAGGCTGATCAGGGCCGGGGGAGCCGTCTCTGGTGGAGTGAACTGCTGGCTGAGGTCTGGCACTGGAACAGCTGAAACAACAACACAAACCTCTGTTACAGTCCAGCCTGCACGAGCCTGCTGCTCACTATCACAACTTCCACAGACCATTTCCCTGGAGAGAAAACCAGATGAAAGATAAAGAGTTTTGTGTCCCTTCTCTGTCTCCTTAAGGAAGAGGTGGACACCCTGGATTTTATGTCTGCACCTTTCTTGGTAAAAAAAACAACAACAATGCATTAAAATGAACTAATGTCCACGAAGCAAACAATTGAATATTCAAATTCAAAACTACTTTATTGATCTCAAAGGGAAATTTCATTTACTTGAGGAACTAATTTGTTTGCTGCACTTAAAATGATGGCAGAAACAAGTTGCTAACTAAAAGGAGCAGGAAAAGAAGAGAGAAAAAGCTGCAAATGGTGGAAAAAAACTTTATCTACTTCACAACTCCCCATGGACTAAATCAAACCTTTTCAGCAGGGAGAAAAAAAGAAAGAGGAAGAAAAAAGAAAGAGAAATCTCATTTCCCTCCCTCTTTTTCCCCCCTCCTCTTTCTTCTCTTTTATCCACTCTGGCTTTCTCTCTCTCTTCCCCAGCGCTCCATCCTGCTCGGGGTTTCACCTCAGCTCTTTGCGTGAGTGGAGCACAATAAAGGATTAAAACTACTGAACAAGCATAAGCCCGGTGCCAGGCCCGGCTCGGCCCAGTCAGGACAGCCAGAGCCTCCTGCTCCATTCAGGACTTTGGGTTGAAGGGATGAGGGGGGAGTGGGCTGTTCCACTGGATTTCCAGGCCTGGCCAAGGCTTGGCAGCCGACGAATGTTCCTGGCTCGGCTAAACCGCTGCTGATTATTAATTTGGGGAGTTCAGAGGAGTAATGTCGTGTCAGCACATTCCCTCCACATCCTCTCTCTCTTTTTCTCTCTCTCCCTAAAAGCCCCCTCAGCCCCTCCTGAGTGTCTCTCTGTCTTGTTCTCCAGCATCTCTCCGTCATCTTGCTTTCACTCTCCTGCACACTTGTTCTCAGTAGATTTTCTCCTCCACTGTTTCACCCCTTTTAGGCCTCTCTCATTTCATTTTCTTTTTCACTTCTTTTACCTCTTTGTGCCTCTCCCTTTGCCTGGATCCATATTGGCCAGTTAACCCTGAAAACTCTGCTCTGAACTGCCTCTGCCTCACTGCAGACCTCATTTCATTCTCACCTTCATGTCACAGAATGTGCGTCTAGATGTGTAATACCTTCTGCTCAGAATTAGCAAAACACAGGAAACCAAAGAATCATACACTTTTAACTAGGGATGCACCGGTCCACTTTTTTCACTTCCAATACCAACACAGATATCTGAGGTTTAGTATCAATCAATACCGATACCGATCCGATACAGAAAAACTGCTGATTGACTTAAAAGGCTTTTTCCACAACACAGACAGAAATGTACAGAATTTCAAATGGTTCAGAAAGTGCAACTAGAAATTCTAAATAGAATGTAAAATAAATAATAAAGCATGGTGTTGCACAGAGCACAAAGCATAGAAACTGACTGAATAGATTTGTCTATATGGATTTAACATATAGTCACTAATACCCAATCTAGAATTGTTTTCAATATCAGGGCCGACACAGATATTAATATTGGATCAGTGCATCTCTGCATTTCACTGCAAACCTAAGTAGGGACAGAAGTTTAACACATTTCTTTTGATTAACTAATTACATAGATATTAACACGTTAAAAATCTATCTGAATGCAACTAACTGTACTTTTCTTTTTAACCTATAAAAATCTTGAGCTGGAACTTTTGTATTTGTATGAACACCCTGAGCTTATAGTCTGACTGCTTCAGAGACCAAAGCATCCCAGGAAAGTCCTAACCTCAGCAATTGCTCTCCATCCAATGAACTATAACTATTTTAACTATTTTACAGAAGGGCTGTACAAAATGTTCTGCTCTATAGATGTTCAATACTGTGATGGCTTATATTCAAAAGCTAATATATGAGCCTCATTAGAACATTATTCTAATTTATTACATTTTATTGTTCATGGCATTTAAATAACCATATCTGAGCTTCTCTTCTGATATCAATCTAAACATTTAGGAGTTAAAATTTAGATTCCTCTGTAAGTCATGATATTCAGCTGCTAAACTTAAGTTTCTGTAGAAGCTAGGAATGTTTACATTTTCAGCCTTTTTTTCAGAACTTGGACTTAGAAAATAATGGGTAAAACACAGAAAGGAGGATAAAACCTGCCAAGCATTTTAAAACCATGTCAGTGACTCCATGAAAGGTGGTGACAAGACCAGTTGGCTTCTGGCTCATGGACAGTTTTTAACACTGTGTATGCTGATGCTCAGGTTTCACTACTCCATGTCTTCAGTACATCCCAACTATGTCGACAGGCAATCCATCACAATGACTGGGCACACTGTAAACCCCCATAGAATACATTAAATCCCTTAGACATTGGAAAAAGACACAGAGAAGAGGGTTACAAAAAATCTCAATGCTCGGCTTAATAATCTTTTAGAGAGAGTAGCTGCATTTCCATTACAAATATGCAAAAATATATATATATATATATGTATATAGGTATAGGTGTATATGTAATAAAACTAATTTCCCAATTTCAGTTTCTGTTAAAAACAAATGAAATGAAAATAAATTAAAATCAGATTGTTTATGCAGTTAGTTATTAAAATTGATGGTATAGTTACACAAGATATTGTAAAGGAGCAGTATGGATTTACTTTTTTGAGCTTTACATCGGGTTATAATGTTATCCCATGATCAAAAACATACTTGGTGTTGCTTTGATTCTTCCATCAATGTGTGAGAGATCCTTTAATCTCCCATGGCAACTATTCAGCCTCGCAAAACTGCAACTCCTCCAAGATTCTGAGCTTTGGCCTCATAGAGAAGCCCTCCCCTTATGATTTTCCCTTTCAACTCCTTCAGACTAGCCAACAAAACAGCTGGTGGAACTGTATATCTGCTGAGCTCATTATAGGTACTACATCTCAGAGCAATGTTGGTAAATACTTTGTTAAAGGGTTAATAGACATGGGTTTTTAGCCTTGATTTAAAACTCAGTTTTGCAGTTTTCTGGAAGTTTGTTCCAGATTTGTGCTGCATTGAAGCTGAATGTTGCTTCCCAATTAATCCACACCAAAAAGCTGCTTGCTCATGTGAGTGAACAGTAAAAGTGGAGAAATTTCAACAATTTTTAGAAATATTTTAATCCCAAATATACACAATATTCAAGTGTATGTCATTGTTAGGGGTTTTATTTACTGCTTCCTTTGCAGCCTCTGACATGCTAAAAATACAGAACTACGGAAGAATTATATAATGGTGCGCTGGGAAACTGAATCCATCTGGTTCTGTAGGTGGGTGACACTATAGCTCTAGTCTTTTCCCCTTTAAGCCTCCCTGTATAATCTTTGTTTTTTTCTGTCTCTACTGTCTCATGACCCTCTCTCAGCCTCCTACATCAGCTCTTTGAAAATGTTTTCTCTGTAGCGTGGGGAGAGCAGGGAAAGCAGGGAGAACAGGGAGAATGAGACGAGGCCTCTCTTTTCAGAGCGCTGCCTTGCTAACACGGTTTATGGGCTGCCCAGAGACAGTACAGGCTGTGTGTATGTGAATCAGGGAGAGAGCTGGGAGGACAGAAGAAAGAGAGGAACATGTTAGGCAGAGGGGGCTTTAGGCAGCGAGAAGGAGGACAAAGGGAGGAGTTTGCAAAAATGCCAAGGCATGGTTCACTTCAGCAGGCATTTAGAGGGAGGCCACGGAGGGGAGAAGGAAACAACTCTCCCTAGGTTACTAAATCTGTTTCTGTAGAGTCAAACTGTTGGGCTGTTAAATTTACAACATCTGTTGCTACGAGAAGTATTGAAAATGCCTGTATCACTGAACTATAAAAGAGAGATAAGATGATCGTGTGACATGATTGTCACTTATTATAGAGCACACGTCTTGTTTGGTAGGTTTCTCCCCAGCAAATTATCTTAATGAAGCCTATTGGCAGTAGGGATGCACAATCCACTTTTTTCTCTTCCGATACCGATACCTTAAGCTTAGTGTCAGCTGATACCGATCTGATACAGAAAATTGAATGACTTAAATGTTTCTTTTTTTAAAACACAGAAATGAATGCACTGAATTACAAATTTATTTGGTAACTCTGCACCAGTACTGCAAACTTAAATACACTAACTTTGGTCAAACATTTAAAAACAACTTTCATTTGTTCAGTACTCCAATTAGGAGAAGAACAGTCAATGTAAAATAAATGATAAAGAAACAGACAAAAACAATAGGTTTCACTATCTTAGTCAAACATGTAAAAAACAAATTGCAACAAATGATTTGTGGTTGTTGTTGGTTCTGACCCAAAAGCAGAGAGGTGAGGCAGCAACTGAGTTTGATGATTTAATTAATATTTCAAGTGAACACAAACATCCAGGTAACTCACGTGAGCAAAAGGCTAGGAGCTCAGACACTGGTAGCAACTGGTAAATTTTACAAGACAACAACATGACGTACGACAGCAAAGACAAGAATCCGACAGAGAAACACAGACACAAGTGGGATTAAATACACAAGAGGTAATCAGGGAACAAAAGACACGGCTGGGACCAATCAGGGCAGAGAAGATGACAAAAACTAAATTTACACACAGAAAAACCAAATCCTCCCACAAACCTTCTTTGAAATGATTTAGAAAGTCCAATTAGGAATTATAAAATCAACAATAAAGCACAATATCACTCAGAGAACAAAGCATAGAAATACTCAAATATAACCTGAATAGATCTGTAAATATAATCTGAGCAGATCTGCATCTATGGATCAGGCATATGACACTGACGCCTGATCTAGATATTAAGACCGATATTAATATCTGATCAGTGCATCTCTAATTGACAGTATCACAAGGATATTTAAACATGGATCACAGGTTGAAAGTGATCCTTAAATTATTTCATGTAAGGATTGATGCTATACTGGGCCTTTGCAGTTGACCCATTATAGCTACACCTCTGACGGCTTAAGCACGGTATTCAGAGCAAATATGGTCTTCCTTCATCAGGGGAATGTTATAATCCAGAACTGACCTATGACCTGGATGTTAAATGCATTTCATCAGCAGGGCATCAAATCTAATAGCCAGAAAAGGTGAATTGTTATGTAAACTTTCTAAATCTGTAATTCTTGGGTGGAAAACTGTACCAGGTTCTGGGACACTAGAGCCACATGCCAGCCCTTTCCACCTTGGAAAATATAATCTAACTAGTGCAATTTGTAGTTATTTGTTATTTGTGTCTCCCTGAACAGCCATGATAACAAACCTACTTAATTTGAATTTATTTCAAATACATTTCTACCTTTTTTCTTAGTTTATGGCAAGCATATCTATTCTTTGGATCCCCTACAACAGGCCAGGGGAGGTAGAATACATTCAGATATAGAAGGGAAGGTGGTGAATTCACCTAAAACTGATGGTGGTGACAAACCAGATCACATTATTCAATGAGCCACCCACTGATGCAGCTTAAAGTCAAAGTGAGTTTTTGGCTTGATATGGTATTAAAATAAGGTTTAAAGTCACGATGCTGGATGCTGCTAGAATAGTAAAACTTAGATGAAAGGTCAATACTTTTAAGACCAATGAAATGTGGACATTCCTATAGATGGAAATACTTAGCCAGGTAAAGAGCATTTGTTGTTCAATTTACAGACAAGGCACTTCATTAACTGCCAGATTTTGTTGTTATTGAACTTTGTCATAAATGATGCAAAGAAATAATCAATAAAAAACAGACAGACCAGGATCTCTGACCAGTCATTAAGGCATGAGACGATGACCATAAAATGTTGACTACCAGTCCCTCATTGCAATTCTTTGTTGAAAAGACTTTAAGTTAAACAGAATGTTAACTTCAAAATCTACATGAAGAGGACTATTGATGGGGCAACACAAATTGGCAGTGTATGATGCTAGTCAAAACACGACTCTGTTCACTTTAATGAAAAGAAACCCACATAAACACCATCACACCGCCCAATCAGTCTATAGGGTTTCTTTTTCAAGCAATGCCACTTCTGTTAGAATACGTCGGTAACACTTTGACGGGTTGTGAATAAGACTGTCATGACACCGTCTTATACATGACATAACACCTGTCATGAACATGAGTAAGTCTTCCTGAATATTTATGACTGCTGTCATAATGTGTCATTCGGTAATAATGACTTTTAATACAAAGTTGACATTATGCAAAATGTCTTTGTTAATCAAGAAATCATGATCTGACATAAATTTGTTATAGAAGTATTATTGATTAAACTTTAGCTTTAATAACATAAAGTTACATCATTTTTAAGTCTTAATGATCTGTTGTTGCCTTGTAGCATATCATCACAATACATCAAAAGTGTGCTAACAGCACCTCCAAGATTTTCCGATTTGTAATTTTTTGCAACCAAAATCACTGATTTTGTAGCATTACTTCATAAATATTGGAAATATTATATGGAATTTTGAAATATTTCTTTCCTCAGTAAGACCTTTCCAAACACACTTTATTACAAGGTGTGCAAAATAATTTCCTGCTAACTGCTGGATTGAAACAGCAGGTACTAGGAAGCTCCAACAGTACACTCTGTACTGAGGAATCTCTATTAGTGAATGTGCATGAGGTGGAGCAGCTCTGCAAATGTGAGACACCCGATACTGTATGTTTCCAACACCAGATCTGTGAAAGCACAAAAAAGCAGCTTCACACAGTTCCATTCAGCCTACTTGTAAGTGTATTGTTTATGTCCCCAAAAATGACAAATTCTGATTCCAGGTCAAAGTAAAGACGGGCTAAATGAAGTAAAAAATAATTGGTCTTTCTAGTTGTCATTTTACAGGAGTTGCTCTCTCCTGTGTCTTTACCTACTCAGTATCCTCTACTTCACCTCTTCCACTTCAAACACAACAGTTATAGGTAGTTGTAAGCATGTGAGATTTTGTCACATTTTTACTGTAGTCAAATATATTAATTACGGTTCCTAGATGTATCCTTCCAGTGTACGTAAAAAAGCTAAAATAGTGGACATACACTAAGCGATAAAATCTCTGAACAGCTTAGTGTGTCAGCCAAGTGATCTCTGAGTAACACAGGTCATTAGCTTAAAGCAATAGCCTTAGCGTTAACATAATGAATAGACAAAGGGTTAAAGCAAAGGTAAATCAGAGTTCACAGCCAACATGCTTAGTGCCACTGGGTACACCTGTCACAAGGCATGTAAAGCAGTTCAAATCAAATCTCACATCCTGGAAAAGGAGAGACAGACATTTTTCTGCTGATAAGCTCACAGTAACTTTGGGTGCCAAAGACACATGTTAATGTTTAATGTGACTGGCCCCACGGATGGACAGAATCAATGCCAGATCTCTAGAGTCCAGTACTTTTCAGTAAGCAGATGGATTAGCCCTTTATTGTTCAGTAGTTTGGTTGTCTGTGCCTCCAAAGAGATAAGGCTTATGACGTGTTGTAAGAAAAGATTAAAGGGTTAACCCACGGTCACAACCAAAAGGGAGTATTCTCTAAAACTACTGGAAATTAGAGGGTGACAGTTAAAGATGTAGTTCACCAAGTTCAGCAGTAAGAACACAGACTAAATTAAAAAGTTTCAGAAACTACCTGTCTGACAGCATCTGTCAAATTGTATAGCACATTTTCAACAACAAAGCAGAGAAATTTACCTCATAAAATAATCCTACAGTCATCGATTATGAAACAAGCAATAAACATTACAGTTTGTAAAATGCCTTGATCCAAATTACCAAGCAAAAATACATCAAATATGAGAGAGGTACTACCAGTTAACATCAGTATTTAATGGCTGCTATTGCTAGTGTCCTGGTTGTCCACAACCGGGTACTAGTTTTTTCAAGGCCATTAAATTATTGGCCCAGACTAGGTTGATTTGGGGTGATATTTTTTGTCTAATAAAAGAAATCATAAGGTTTTAAATTAGTTTTTGATTTTACTGAAGTCATCTTTGTCTGATAATAGAATGTGTTAAAAAGATCTGAAACATCTATGCATGACAAAAAGGCAAAACCAGAAGAACTCTTTAAAGAATAAAATGCGGCACTGTAAGGGAGGCAGTACAATACAGTCTGAGTGGGGATTCAAATTTGCCAATTTAATTTGAGCATAAGACAATGCAGAAAGTCTAGAAGTGAGTGCTTTCCTACTGTGGCTATTTTGAACTACAGTCTTATGAAAAAGACTGTTGTTAAATATTTATTTTATTAAAATTAAATATTTATTTCTTTAATAAGAAATGTCATTTTGATTTTGATTTCATTTCCTATCTCTGGACAAGAAACTGATTTAACAGCATCTTGCACAATTAATCTTGCTTTACTCATTAAACAAAGGAATTAAACAAAATGTGTATTCTGACCGAGGAGAACATCAGGAAACCTAGCCCTGCAAAGCTAGTCTTAGCTCCTGTTGCTGAAATAATTCAGTGAGATGCTTCTTGTAGCCCTTTAAAAGTCTCTAACAACGGTTTGAGAAAGATTTAAGAAACATTTTGAGGAACATTTTGACCCATTCCTCAAACATCCTCTGATACAAGGTGTAATTCCTGGTGAATTCTACAATCTTGCTGCAGCTTCTTTTCCTCAGGCAAAATGGGCCAAAAAAGAAATTTTGGAAAGGTCCAAAATTGTAAAAAGTCTTTCAGAAGATATTGATGGATGAAGAACCTGGTAGACGAAAGACCCTATAGACCAGAGGTGGGCAATCCTGGTCCTCGAGGGCCGGTGTCCTACAACTCTTAGATGTCTCTCTGGTCCAACACACTTGAATCCAATAGCTGGATCACCTCCTAAGTGCAGTCAGGTTCTCCAGAGTCCTGCTAATGACCTCATTATTTGACTCAGGTGTGTTGAAGTAGAGATACATCTAAAAGTTGCAGGAGACTGGCCCTGGAGGCCTGGAGTTGCCCACCCCTAGACAAAGTACCTGAACTACCGAGCAGATGAAGAACCAGACCTACCTGGTAGACTAAGGACCCGATGAAATACCTGCCCTACCCAGGAGATGAAGAACTTGACCTATCCAAAGATGAAGAAACTAGATTATGTAGTAAACAAAGAACCCGGCTTACCCAGTAGACAAAGGCCCCAGTCTACCCGATGATGAACCGGTAGAAGGTAGGCCAGGTCCTTCAAATGAAACAGGCCATGAACCTGGAGACGCCTTATGTAGCTAAAACATGCTATGAAGCAGTAATAATATTAGATTGTTTGATATTGTACTGTTTTTTGTAACCATCTGTATTGTACGCTATACTCTTGCAAAAGAGAAAATTTGATCTCAAGGAGTTTTACCGTGGTTAAATAAACTAGGATAAAACTAAATGGTATAAAATGCAGTAACCAGCAGGCAGTTGAATTAAACATTAACATTAAACAGTATTATAAAACCAAACATTTGTCTAAATGATGATTTGTGAATTTTCAGTTACACTTGCTTACACTAAGGTTTAACCCAACCTGTCCTTTGACAATAAAACTGCTGGAACTAAAGCTCTTCTTTCATGGTAGCAATACAGCGATGCATTAGCATTGCAAACACTGCAGAGCTGTGTGTCATCTCTGGATGGGTAGATGCAAAAATACCCTGAAATTTCTCTGCTTTTCAGTGTACTGCGTAATTTTACATGGGCCATTTACACATGCACATCAACAACAGATGCATGTACAGATTACTGAACTATGAGATAGTTTCTTTACAACTGATGATTGAAAAAGGAGTAAAACCAAGAATAATTGCTCAGCACTGGATCAATGAGAGACAGCGATAGGGGCGTACTTTTTGATATGTGTCACACAACACTGGTGTTTTACATCTACCTCTCTGCAAGTTAACTTAATGTGTCTTAATCTTGTTTTATTTTTAATGTTTCTACAGTAATTTTTAGATACAGTGCATATGGATTCACAGAGCTCACTTTTCCACATTTTGTTATGTTACAGTCTTATTCAACATATTACATTGTTCTCTTTCCACAAATTCTACATACAAATACCCCAATAACACCACTATGACGATGTGGAAAAAGTTTTGAGAGTTTTGCAGGCAGATTTGAACTTGACTGAACATCTCTGGAGAGAGATGTGAAAATGGCTGACAGATGTCTCCAACCAACCTGATGGAGCTGGAGAGGAACTGCAGAGAAGAACGTGTTAAACTGCACAAAGATCGGTGAGATGAGCTGGAGGCATCAGATTCAACGATTAAGAAACATTAAGTCAACAAAGTATTAACCAAAGGCTGTGAATACTTACATATTTGTGATTTCTTATTTTTCTTTGCTTAACAAATTTGTGAAATACTCAAAACCTTTTTATTTTATTTAGCAAGTATCAGTTATTGTTCAGATACAAGACTTCTCTTTTCTCTCTTTAGGGCTGCATCTTTAAAAAGTCTGACCCACCGATTCCAATTTTGGCCAATACTGAATTTTTTGGTCTGAAATATCTCTAAATACAGCAAGAAAGTTGCTGAGTTGGCAACAGGGGAATGACTATTGTTAACCGCGAATGTGCAGACATGACCTGGTGGGCCGGCCTGTCAGTCAAACCTTTGTCACAGGAGAACAGAAGATGACAGTAGTTCATTTTTAGACCTTTGATGAGGTAGATAAGATTAGTGGATAAGATCGGCTTCACATGCAAGTATTGGCTGATCACCGATCTTCCAAAATGAAGGAAATTGATACTGATAAATTGGCTGGCCAATAAATTGGTGCACGTGTATCCCTCAAACTAGCCCAACCTAACTGGCCCTGGTAACCAACCATCCTGTAAACAATAAATTATTACTAATTTGTTGTTTATTATTTTGTTTCAGTGAGATACACTGAAACAGTAGCTTATAAATGCTACATTGGTTCAGTGTAACACCCATCAAAACAACATACCTCTTCACAAACATCGGTACGTTGGCTGATAATGAAACCTGGTGGACTTCTAATACGCTATTCTGACATGGCATGGCATGCCAAACCAACAGAACACCAGCATCAAGCAGAGATGGACTAAAATCTAACATCTAAAATAACGTGAAAGACCTTACCGTGAGATGGTTCTGGAATGGGAGCAGCCGGGAGAGGTCGCTGGGACCTTGGTTGACTTGATGGATGGGCCATTTTGATGGGACCAACAAATTTAACGAAGGTCCCTGGGAAGTCGCCTCTCTGCTTGGTGCGTTCGTTGTATCCTAGGAGCCAGCCTAGACGCTCCGGGTGCTCCTCGAAGCCCTCCTCGTAGCTCTGCACTGACATCAGAGAGGCCTTGCCGACTGTCAGGAGGTCCCCTGGCTGCAGGTCCAAGTCCTCTTCCTGGTCCTTGGTAAATGTGTAGAGCACACAGTATTGGAAACCATCTGTCGCCATTTTGTTGAGCAGAGGAGTTCCTTTTTTTGTCGATAATGGAATCCTGCTCAGAAACTGAAGCTGCTGCTGAGTCACTAAAGAGAGGTGTTGGTGCTGTGGTTTCTAGCTGGGGGGCTGAAGGAAGGACGGAAAGTCACCCAAAGCTTAGAAGCATTTTTACTAGTTAATAAGGTAGCTGCTGTAATGGCTGTGGTGGCAGCGGCTTCAGAGCTGACCAGTGTTGCTGGACTGCTGTACTTTCCTCAGCTTGATACCGCGGTTCAGCCAAATGATGGAGCAGAGGGAGAGTGTCGGCAACATACTCCTTTAAGCAGCAAAAACCTTGAGACTGGTCCTAGTTTTGTGTTCTGATGAAAGCTTACGCCAAGCCAACAGCCCGGTGTCGCTGGATCTCCACGCTCTAAATAGATGGATTGGAGGAAAAATGTTTGGAGAGCTTTTAAATCCTTTAAGTTTGCTGAAATTCAGCAGAAGGAATAGCTGACCTGCATAACAAAAACAAGAAACAAAGAACAGAAACAAAAATAAGTTAAACAAGTGATACTAATTTGAAAATAATTTTAAAAAATATATGCTACGAAACAATCACAGCTATAGCTAAAAAGATGACGCTGTTTGATAAATACCCAAAGAAAGGCAGCACAGACCTACGTGAAATGAAGCTAAAGCGACGCATGAAAATGGCGAACTGCGACAGCTCCATGCATCAGTGCAGTCTACACTTAGGAAGGAGAGCTCGGATGATGATGCTGCGTCATAGCCAACAGCAGACTGGGTCCTGGACTGGAGTTTTAGCTAAATTCACTCCCTCTGCAGAACACCTTTCACGGGAACAACAAGTTTCACTATGAAATAACCGTTCTGTCACAACGCACATCAACAAGGCTGATGAACAGAAGGGAAAGGGAGAATTTTGCAGTGTGAGCATGCAATCAAAGACATGAACCACAAATCAGCCAGAATGTTCCTAAAAAGGCAGGACGCTTTGCCTCAGTTGTTCCTACATGGGACAGAAAAGCAGTAACTGTGTTGATTCAGACCTATTTTGGTTTGCTTTAGTCACTCTCTGTCACATTTATTCTACACATGATAAAACTAGTTAAAAACAAATAATCATTAATGCGTAAAAAGTTATATATTTAAATGCAGCAAATGCATCAGGGATTATGTGTAATTGAAAACCACATTATTAATAACTGCAAAGCCTAATAAGATGCACACAGCATATACAGTTTGTGCCGAGCATGTAAAAGAAAACCGCTTAAATATGTTGTTTATAGTTATAAATAAGAGGACTCTTCTTCCTTGTTCTGCCTAATAAATGAAAGGCGATTTTTAAATTATCAGTCTAAAAATCACAGACTGAAAACATTATAGAACCTCTGGTGAAATATGGACCAATCATAAGACTATTTAGCAATCCAAGAATGAGACTAAGTATGAACTGCTACTGCATTACATTTCAAAATAGAAATTATGAGATAGATGAGAGATTACCATTTCCAGATTAAGCACGACATCTGTAGTTTGTGGACCTGGCGAGGACAGCGGTCCTATTAAAGTCTAAACAGAATGAAATAATGTCTGAGGAGCAGGAACAAATAGGAATAAAAAGTGAAAGTGGCAGAATAGTGACTGCGATCATCCGGTTGTTTTGGTTCATTGGCTAAAACTAAAATTTGGGATCTTTTCCAAAATGGCTAAATCTGACAACCCGAAGGCCTGGTCTGCGAGGCCTGGTGTATGCCATCGTTTCAGAAATCTCCATGAATAGACAACATTTGCAGTGATGGTGCACAAAATAATCAGCTAACCGTCCAGTCTGCATGCATGAATCCAGAAGAGCATGCTTCTAAACCTTAGTCTAGTTATTCTCTCTTCCCCATGGCATTACGAATGCGCGCACACGTTTACTGAAAACGTCTTTTGAATAAGAATGTACATATATAAATAATTCAATATTTGGATTTGAAAGAGAATGTTTAAGGTTAGGGTAATACCCAGATGCAGGATTGTGCAAACTCACCCCACTTTTTGCTCAGAGAGAAGCTGGACAGGCTCAGCAAGATTCTCAGTCCCACATCCTCCGGATCGACAAGCAAGAAGTGCCAGGCTAGACACGTGGCACTGGCATACCCAACCACAGCCCGCAATCCTCACACCACCACCCCCCCACCCACCCAGAGCCAAAACTCCTCTACCTCATCTCTCCACCTGCTCCTCACCCCCCAACCCAAGCCCATAAAACATGCAAAAAGTCCAGCCTCCTACTGTCCCCCCTCCCTTCGCTTTCATCCTGAGAAAAAGTCCTGTTGGTTTTCCAGTTGCCATGTTTTGTTTACGGTCAATGAAATGCAGCACAAAGAAGGCAAAAAAAAAAAAAAAGATTTTTAAAAAGCCGAGCACAAGTTTAATAGTAAGTTCCAGAGTAAAACAAGTCCTGAGAGGTTGAAGAGTCTGTTACGGTCCAGGTGTCTTAGTTTTGCATTACAGGTCAGGACAGCAGCTGGTCAGCTCGGCATCTGCAGATCCATCCCCTTTTAGACACCTTCAGTCTGGGTGGAGAGCAGCAGAAAGCAGGAAAACGGCAGAGTAGGAGACGAACGGAGCACTTTCCTACTAGCACAGTCCACGCAGCAGAGGGAGACCACAGGAAAATAAATAATGAATAGGCAGCAAGTAACTCACTGTTGCTAGAGAGAGGGAAAGCCAATCCTGCACTCTGATTGGTCAATGGTCTGGCCATGTGCTCCACAGTCACCAAAGAAGCGGGGCAAATCAAGAAAACGTTCTAATATTAGAAAATGTTTCTAGGCAGTGATCAAACATCCAAGCAAAACAACTCCAGTTTTTTCCCCAAACTGAGCTTCTTCAAGTCATTCACACCAAGGAGACAGCTCATGACTTTAGGTGAAATGGTAATGTGAAACAAAACATGGAAAGACTCACGCTGGCATGTGATTGGAGAAATCCTCATGAGTTGTGCTGTAGGGGCAAATAGACAATGTCTGCAGTAACAGTAAAGTGAAAAATGCTGCACAAATAATTAGTAAGAGATCAAATTTAAGAATATAAATAAAGCTTTTCAGATAAATATTTGTTTGATTCACTTTTATAATTTTATAAACTCCAAGCTTGAATCTTTTTAAATGTGCTGCTATGAATAGCAAATGGATCTTGTGCTTCATTGAAGGGATCAACTGTTTTATATAACAATATTCTTGAGATTTAACTATTCTCTTTCACTGGATGATTTTCTCTGCTTTATGGTATCCTCTAAGCACAAAAATCAAGGCGGAAAGCGCTAATTACAAAGGTACAAAAGCTAAACCAACCCGATGAAGGAAATATGTGCAGAATAAAAATGTTACCAGTCTGAGACACAGACTGATGTGTTCATTTGTTCATAATTTTGGTTAGTATGAGACATGAAGCTGACATTAAATACCAGTGGTCTTTCTGTGTGGAGTTTGCATGTTTCACCCAGGCATTTGTGGGTTCTGTTTCAGGTTCTCTTCAGGTTCTCCAGCTTCGTCACACAGACTGTTAGATTAACAGGAGCAGCCCCCCTCCCCCACTGACTGCTGGAGATAGGCACCAGCCCCCCAGCTGGCTCTTCTACTTGCAACAATAAGCAGGTAGACAACGCACGGATATGAAATGAAAAAAGCATTTTGTAGGTGTGAAGTTGGCTGCTACAGAACTGACTGGTGATTCAGTTTGGATTCTTTTTACTTAAACATTTTTACTGCTGTATACATTGATTTTTTTTTTCTTCAAATCCAGTATACCATTCAGAAGTATATAAATGGACCATACAGCGAAGCTGTTGGGAGAACTCTTCTGATCAAAAGACCTTTACAAGACAGTACCAGTCTACTGTCACATCGCAGATGCTGTGCGGTGTTTAGGACCAGCAGAAAGCCCAGGCAGCTGCATGTGAACTTAAGCTGATTTTTTTTCAGTACCACTGAAGTAGTGCTGAGAACTTGATGTCATTTAATTATTTATTTGTAGAAACTACTGGTACCAGCACTCTGCATACAATCACTGGATTATCAAAAGAATTTATAAAATTAATTAAAGTTTTAAGTTGTTGCAGCTTTTAAGTCCTAACAAAAAATTCCTACTTCATTTTATTAACTAATTTTGTAACATTTAATCTCTAAGGAGAACATATGTAAATGATTCACTGGGATGTGCATTTCTAGACTAAGCTGAGTAACATTTAAAACTGTGTTAACATTGGTTACTTGTCAGCTTCATTTTTTTTATTTTCAAAAAAAGTATACAACCTAAAACTTTTTGTGCAAAATTTGCAACAATATTGCTTATATTTTAGATTATCAGAAGATGAAAATTGAATACATTTTTACATTCACAATATACCCAAGGTTATGAAAGTTTCTCATATCTCCTGCTCTTTTTCTGACAGCATTTTTTCTGGTGCCTCCACCATTTTTCTTTTCAATGTCACAAACCTCTCTGTCTCCATCCTCATCTGTCAGCTCTGTACACAAGTGTGTCTGTGCAGTCTGCTTCTTTTAAACAGCCAATTCTTTTTCATTTTGAGCACTGCTGCCAACTTGTGACTGGAGGCTTGTTTGTCGGTCTGGCGTATTGTGCCCTCCCACGGCCACCCAACCAACACCTCAGTGCACCCCACTGAGTGCCAGTATTGAAGGTACTGCTCTAGTAGGCACAGATTGTGATCTGTTGTCTGTTCTCCACTGAAACAGTCAGATGTTTAAAAATGAAGGCAAGCATGGAGGATTTCCATGGAGGATAGGCAGATGGGCATATGCAAATGAAGGTGAGAGTTTACCTAAATATCAATTTATAAAAGACAGCCAAAGAACCTAATATTATGACCTAATATTAAATATTTTGTGTTCTATCGTTTTGTTGAATAGCATGGAAGTGATTAAAGTTTAAGTAAAAGTTATCAAAACAACTAAGCATTTCATTTAAAGTCAAATTTTAATATATTTGTATATCCAACTACAGAGAAGTCAGTGCCTTACCAGCCATGATGAACCTCACCAGTCTGCTACATATTACAACATACAAGACAGCATGTAATTAACACCAAAAGATCTAACTTAAAAACTGTCACTAGACTTTATGAGCAAAATATTAAGCAGCTACTTTGTTATCCTTATGTTCCCTTGGCGATGGATACATGTTGGCCTCAGTCAAAAATGTCCATATGGATCTGAAAAACCTGCTGCACCACAGGCCTGAAGAACAGGCCAACAGCACCAGATGTGACTATTTATTGTTCCTGTCAGAAATGTTGATGTGACCATACCTGAGATTTCAGTTAATGTTTTTCAAAAAGACAAATTAAAAATGAAAACTTGAATCTGTAAACAAAGTCACTGGTTTTTGTGACAAGGACATATAGACACCGTTTAAGTTTCTTTAGGTCTAGATGTTATAATCAACCCATATAACTGGGCTCTTTCACTTGAACATGTTCATGGCAATGAAAAGAAATTCCTAACTTAACGCCATTTCAAAAAATCAGTTAAAGAAATCAGCTAGCATAGGACCCAATGGAATCTGTTTTATTTTCCAAATTATGTTTTTTTCCCAAATGCCACTTTTTTCTTTCTAATATTACCCCCCAAAATGTGTAATTATGAAGTAAATAAAAAACAATCCAATAAATCAATAGCCTGAGTTCCACATTTTTCTGTTGTTTAGATTCTACAGAAATGTTGTGGTCCAATAGAGCAATAAATGGTTCTGCAAAGTGTTTAAAATTGTTTTTGCTCTCATTTTTAAAGGACTAAAACATTATGAGCAAAACAACAAATCTCAGATTTGTTTTACATTTTCAGACACATTTCAGTTTTCCAGCAAATGAAAATTACTTTGTTCAAATATAATCAATATCACTGCTTATATTAATTATATTAATGTAACTGCAATCACTCGATGTTGCACACACAACTGTGTGCAACATCATCCATGACCAACCTCTTCCATCACTGCAGGAGCCATTTTTATTTCCTAACATTCAATGTTCTCAGATTGAGAAAGTGCTCAGGCCGGGAAAGAGAGAAGAGAGAAAAAAAAACATATTTTAATGCCATTTGTTTATTGTTTTTCTTATAGTTCTTTAAGAAAAAAAATTTGAATATGACAAAAATTGGTATTGGAAGGTCAAAACTTTATGAAATTGAGATTGGCAGTCTGCCACAAATCCTGATCAGTGCAACTTTTAAATAATCTTCAGAGTCAATGTTGAAGCAAAAAAAATGCATGTCACTGCCAGAAGAGATAATAAACGTTTATTTTAAATGATTTTTAACAAGTTAAATTTTCTGTTATTTAAACATTAAGACAAAACTAAGTTTTGCCTCAGGTCATGTTTTGCAGAGAGCAGTAAGAGGGAGCAGTGTGAAGGAGGAGGACGGCCTTTCTGGCTGCTTTCTGGCTGCTTTCTGGCTGCTTTCTGGCTGCTTTCTGGCTGCTTTCTGGCTGCTTTCTGGCTGCCTCGGTAATTAAGCCAAATGTAAAGGGGTTTATATGCAGCTCAGTTTTTTTTTAATGAAAAAATTAGCACGATTTAGAGTCGCTGTTACTGCCCGACGGAAACCATATCCAAAAAAGACAATCATATTCTCTACTACGCAAGGCCCTACATCACGTTCTCGCATGAAGTATGCGCACGCATCTTAGTCTAAAACACATGCACGCGCACGCACGCTACAGGCTGATTTACTGGGATTAAATGTAATTTTACCGTCGCAACAAAGAGCAAAAAGCTGAATGGTAGCATTACGAGGAAAAATACGACTAACAAACACCGAACACACAACTTTAGCAACTAGTTACAGTTGGTTGATGATTTATTTGGTTATTAGTGCCATGCTTATATAAATGCACAAACTCAACAAGCTAACCATTTCATTTCCAATGTATTTGAAGTATTTCACTAAGCAATCGACTACAAATCAACATTCTGTACACGTCATTATCGAGAAGCGCGAGCACGCAGGAAAGTGCGAATTAGACCAAGTTCTACTTTTTCCAGCAAAAATTTCAGAGCAACAGACAAAAAAAACAAAACAAAAAAACAACATAGGGGGAAAATGTGAAAAATAAACTAGCATTTGACAGACAACGCAAGCATGGCTCTACGTCCACACTGCACAGTAACAAAACTCAACTTCCACCATTTTCCAGTACATTGGCAGCTGCCTTCCCTGCTGTACTGGAAATGTGCAATAAGTTGAGGAAAAACTCACCCGCGGATGTTTTTTTTTTTTTTTTTTTTTTTGGTTGTTTTTTTTTTTTGTGTGTGTGGTTCTTCTCGCTTTTTCTGCAGTGGGGCTTTAACAGTCTGGAAGCGACCGAGGAGAAGCCCGCTGTGTCCCAGCTGCAAACGGTTGTGTTCTTGGTGCGTCAGAATCTCCGAGCGACAGCTCTGATTTAACTTTTAACTGCGCCGTACTTCTCCGGTTCATAACTCCCTGGTCCTACGCTCAGCCATTTTCCAGCTCAGCACGGCGCAGGGAGGGAGAGCGCGTGGGAACTACTGAGCTGTGAACGAAAACGAACGAAACCACGCGGAAAAGAACGATCGATTTCAGACAGCTCATCTTCTCAGCTGGAAACCTGAACCTACCAATCAGTCTCCAATTGTACTTTACTGCACTTTATTTAACTTTACTGTAAACTACCTCGTACTACAAAGAACTATTGTTTGTATATGTTTTTGATAAACTATGGTCAATTTCTTGCTTTTCTTAAGGCGCCTGTCTAAAAAAGAAAAACAGATGTTTTTGTGAGTATTCAATTATAACTGTTAAAATAATTAAAATTAAATTCAAACATGTTGGTTTATATGTTTGATCATATATAAGTGCTTTCGTTTTTGGCCCCAAATCACACCTATACATTTTCAGTAAGATTATTCTTTGCCAAAACATAAGCGCCAGATGCAACTTCATAAACTCTAATAATAATAATAAAGCCACCATGGTACTGACAAGGTAATTGTCCCTGATGTTTTTCTGTAACTGGATAGAATATTCATTATCTGGGTTCTATGTTTGCAATGAACCTAAAGCAGAAAGATCTTCATAGGTTTTAGTTGGGTATGCATTACTTGCAAGCACTGCAACACTCTCTAGTATTCTGTTTTTTCTAATACTACACTTTTTCCACATGCACATGTGACACAATTAACAAGAACACTGGAGCTCCTCAAGGGTGCATTGAAAGCCCCATGCATTTTACCCTGTAAACTGCCATGCACACTCCATGTCTGAATTGAGCTCATGTCTACAGCACTAAAGCCCCAAATCTCTTAACACTGAGGAGTCAAGATACAGGAACGAACTAGAATAACTTTAGAGAGCAGTGACATGATTGCAAATGTTGATTCAGTCAACAGTTGCTCTCATTTGTTGTAAAGTGTCCAACAGAGAACAGTAAGCCTGAGATCTTTAATGTTTTAAGAAGGAACATCACACCTGAAACAGCAGCCATAATACTTGTGGTTTTGAAGGTTTCTGTGTTGAAGCAAGGATTTGAGTTGCAGCTAATATAAAAACAAAACAGTGCTATAATTCTAAAATCAAACCTGCAACACTAAAAGGGATTTTGTAAAAGACATAAGCAATTAATTAAAAAAAAAAAACCTGAATGTAACAAAAAAAACAAAAATCCCTCTAGCAAAGCGTGATGGAGGATAATTTAGCTAGCGAGCACTAAAGAAAACAAAACTGAATGAAACAAATATGTTCAATTACAACCACTCTGAGTACAAAACATTTAGAATTAAAAGATATTCTGGCATATTTTTTTTTTTCACCAGAATAAAACTTTGGAACAGGAAAATGTCTAGTTAACACATATGGCCCAAATTTCTTCCCTGATAAATTTCATTCAATCGAGGGATTGTTATAAGGTCAAAGTAGTGTCAATTAAAAAGTAATTTTTAATTACTTAAAATTAAGTAAAATTTTTACTGAATTTTAATGGGAAGCCAAAAAGTATACCCTTCTTAATAATCACAACAAAAATCTTTCTACATTTACCAAATTAATCTTTGATAATCAGCTCAAAGTGTCATAAGGTTGGAACTCCTCTTTGTCATCACCCTATCATTAGCTGATCCTTACTCTAATTGCAGATTCTATGATGAATTCATGTCTGATCTCTCTCACAGATCCACCCCAAAATTGTAATATTACTGTATGTCTGAATAAACATGTTCTAATATTGCTTTAATTTTAAATTTGTCAGGTGTATGAGTAATTGTGGGCTTACTGTAGCTAACATTTTAAAGATCATTTTGTTGTCTCATATTTCAGGGTCTCTACACTCCCGCTGTGCCACACTGCTTTGATGCAGTAATTCATGCAAAGAGTCCCAGGTATTAAGTGCATAGAATTTTACTGACATGTCTTTTTCTTTAGTCTAAGGTAATATTTCAATTTAAAGATGCACTGAATTTGGATGTTTTATGTACGAGAAACAGACTAAGCATATTTCACTGTGTGTGTAATAAGCTGTATGAGTTTCACTCTCTGAAATAAGTAATGCAAACTATTGATGTTGTATTCAGTCAAATTAGTCATTTAGTGACATGCTCACTAAACCTCAGTGTCCAGCTCCATATTTAAGCCTCTAGAGGTCAAAGAAAAAAAGAAGTTTAGATTCAGATGTTTTTCCTCTAAATACAACTTAGAGATGCGTATTTGTGTTGCTGTGGTTTCTCTTTTGTTTTTCTTTTTCTTTGACTTGTGTTCTCTTTATGCTTCTTTCTGTCCTCTACTCCTTTCTCATACAGTTTTGTGTGCCACACTGCCAGACAGGACATGTAAATAATAGTTTTTTTTAAAAAGTTAATTTTTCCCCCCCCCTACTGTTGTCACTCCATACTTTACTATTTAGCTTGTGTTCTTGTCAGGCAAGGGTCGATTCATTAGGAAAAATAGCATTCAATTTTGGAGGCGTTCTAGCGACGAGTTCCTAGTTTTGAACCCAACATGGTTTAAATTTTTAAAACAGAGATGCTTTAGAAAAGAAAACTCCTGCAGAGCTATGTTAACATTCTGGTTATAATATTTTAAGTGTACACAGCCAAAAGCTGATTTACCCACAGCTTCATCCAAGCACAGTAATAATCAAAAGAGGAAGACACGACAAGGCAAAACATTTGTTTTGGCCAGGGCTCGAGTCCTTTGCATTCAATTTATTTCAAGCACTTTTAATACGAGAATAATTAATATCACACCAGTCTGAAGCAGACATCCATGTGGTACACTTTTCCCAATTGCTATTAGTTGATTTGGGAGGAACACATTTAATTCACAAACATGTAAGTGGAAAAGTTTTGTGTGAATAAACAGTGTTCCAGAAACAAGGAGACTCTGCTGATCCCAATTCACAAAGTGATAAAAAAAATAAAAAAAATACTTCAAATACAAATGGATGAACGTGAATGGATACTGCTGAAGAACTTCTCATCAATTTCTACTCTTAAACTGTGGAAAATTCAAAAGTTTTTTTCATCCTGAATCATGTGCAACTTTTCTCCCGAGCTCAGTTTCTTTTACCAGTCCAAGTTCAATCTCTCTTGACTGTGGAAAAAGAAGTTTATTCGACAGGACTAATTCAACATTTTCTGAATTTAAAGAAAAAGTGATAAGTGGAGAAGAAACAACCAAGTCCCTTGTGTTCACACATACGAAAAATTTAAATCTGAAATCAATGTCTCAGAATGGTGACTAACCTTGTCACACATTTAAACATAAAACAACTGTAGAAAAACAGATGTGACAAAAATCTGAACTGAACGGCAGAAGGAGATTGATTTTATCCGACTCCATCTACTCTCACAAGGCCACAAAACATCACTATAACACAGCTGCTATAAGGTCCACCATTGTACAGTACAAGTCAATAGCATAGGTTATTATTAGCACTGAAACAAGACAGTTCCATAGCAAAATGTACAAAAGTTCACCTGTTCCTTCATCCTGTGGAATTCTAAAGACTCATCTATGACTGAACAGAAACCAGGACAACTTGGCAGAAAATGTAAACTTCTTTTTCATAAAAACACCCTAAAACTCAATAAAAGTCAACTAAGCCAGGTTTGTTGATGACGTCGAGGCATAAGAAGCCGGCTGGAAGCACACGCACGCACGCACGCACGCACGCACGCACACACACACACACACACACACACACACACACAGTCCCATCTTGTTCCCAGTCAGAGAGCTGCAGCAGGTTCAACTCCAGAGGAAGAGCCTTCATCCAGACTATAGTAAAAACCATGCTAAGGCTACAGCTAGCTTTGGCAACATGGTATGGCGATGCATACACAGTACTCAGGATTAACGGGTCTGGATGTGAGGCAGAAAGCATGTTGTGACGTTCTATAGTGCAACTTGTGAAGAGAAGCAACCGTTTTCCTGACTGTGCTGCCCAGCAACCTTGTCTGGCTGAAACATCAAAGGCCTTAAAAAAACAGAAACAAGTCTAAAAGGCCATAAATAAGTTTCTTCAATGAAAATAAAATATTTACAGTCTAAATCAGTTACAGGTGCCACAGTGATCTGAGAACTAAGAGAGGAAGTAATCAGTTTAGCAGTCAGTGTCTGTCCGTCTTGTCTGGGGCCAGGGATTGATTGATGGGTTGATGGATGGATGGATAGATGGATGGATGGATAGATAGATGGATTTCTTGTCTTCTGATAGAATATTGTTGACTTGGTCACAGTTTCCTGGGTTCATGCAAGGCCATGTGATGCGTCGTTTGAGGGAGAACTAAAACCCTTCTTTCCCTTTAGACTCCGCCTCCGTCCGCCAGCCTCTGGACTCCGCCGGAGACGGGTTGATCCAGGATGCTGTAAATGCTTCTGGCTTCAAGCTCGGCGTCTCCTCCACCTCCTCCAGGTCAAAGTTCAATTCCTGCACAGCCTCCTGTTTCTTAAACGAATCCCTTCGCTCTGACAGAGCCAGCTTCCTCATCACTTCCTTGGGATGGTGGCTGCCGCCCCGGTGCTGAGGCGAGCTAGTGGCAAGCCGCTGGTGGTTCCCCCCCACGCCAGCCGGGTCGTGGACCTCCTTCTGCCCCCCGAGGCTCAGCCCCTGCCGGCCGTGTTCACCCACACACACAAAGCTCGTGGTGGTATCCCCGTCTTCGTCCTCCAGGCCCTCCCCCTCCGATAGTGGCATCTCCATGGTGTGGCGGCGGGTACTGTATGCCTTCCTGTCTCCATGGTAACCTCCCTTACCCGTCTTGTCTCCCGTCAGCTTCTCTGCAGATTGTACTCTCTTGAGCAAAGGTGAGCGTGGCGGTTCTACGCTGCGTGGACGTACCGAGTGGCGAGCAACCATGGGAGGGGACAGTGTCTTCCCGTGGAAGCCCTGCAGGGACTTGGGATGGCTCTGGAGACAAGATGGAGAGCACTGAGGGGAGAGCGGCTGAGGTGGGGGGATGCAGGCCAGAGGGGAGGGAGGGATGCTGCTGGTGGACTTGCAGCGCCCAGCTTTGGCGTAGCGGCCGTGAACATGGAGGGAGCTGGGGCGCGCCTGTGGCACCGGCGAGTTGGGAGAACTGGAACTCGGAGACGAGCTGGAATCTGATGAAAAAGGACAGAAATAAAAACAAGTTCAGATTTAGCAGAAATGTTTCCTCTACAGCAACACACACACAGGCAGACTCAGGCTATGTTCACGCAGCAGACCAATCACCCAAGCCAGACTTCTTCATCACAGGCTGAACGGACCAATTTTGATACTTTCACCCCAAATCTGATCTGAACCACTTCCATATGTGGAGCTACATCAGATATTATGTATCCGATCTGCAGTCTGAACGGTCACTTCACGTTTCTTCTGACTTTTACGTCGGTGATGTCAGACATGCGTCATAATTCTGCACCAGAAGAAGCCAGACGGTAAATCTGGACATAAACAATGGTTGAAAATTATAATAATGAAATGATGTAAGGAGTCAGAGTCAGTGAACGTATCACATCCCAACCACCACATCAAACTGAAGTGGGTCAGAAGCTGCAGTCAATGTTCCACTAAAGGACGTAGCTGTTAGCTGGGTTTTCTGTTTATCAGTTTCCTTTGTCTGGTGACTAACTGCTCACCATGCTGTTGCTCTAAACAACTTTAACATCCATCCAGATGTTATGCGACAGTCATCTTTACTGCCATAAACACAGTGCTACTGTTAGGTTCTTCATGTGCACACACAGGTCGCTTTGGGGTCGGAAACCGTTCACACAGAAGTCTGACTACAGTCACATTTAACTAGTAGCATGAATTATCAGGTAACAAAAGTTGGATTTTAGCAAAATAATAATAATAATAATAATAATAATAATAATAAAAAAAAAGGGAAGTGAAGATCCAGACCTGCCATGTGAAGGCAGCCTAAAGCTCTCACCTCCAGAGTGGTCAGGGGCTGGGGAGCGGCATGGCGTGGAGGGCCCCGGGGACAGGCTTGGTGTGGGCGAGCCGGAGAGACTGTCGCTGGACGACTGGGGGAAGCCAGAGGAGAAGCTGCGGCTGCTCTGCATCGGGGGCGGAGCCGTGTGCTTCGACAGCTTCTTAAAGATGCGACGCCTAGTACTGGACAAAAACAACAAGTTAAGGTGTGCTAACAGCCTGTTTAGAGTGTTTCCCAGACAACAGGTGAAGCCGCCCACCTGTCCTGCCCGTCCTTCTTCTTGCTCTTCTTGCTGCGCCTCACCATCTTGGCCTTGTAGCTGGCCTTCCTGGCTGGGCCCACCTTGATGGAGGTGTTCTCCAGCGCAGTTGTTTGCAGAGTCACCTTGTTGCCGCTCTGTCCAAAAAGAGCATAGCAAACAGAAAGCAGTATGAATCAAGGCCAGCTTTACTAGCTGTGTTTGTTATGGGGCTTAAAGGCCTGGGAACGAAGGGAACTGGCATCTCTGTGTTTTTTCTTGTTTTTCTCACCTGCAATGTCTCCGACTGCAGAGCCAGAGGCAGGTTTAGACTCATAACCTGTAAACTTGTATTATTACCACAGACTTTAATGCATTTCAATGGGATTTCATGTGAAAGGAGAAGGAAATATGGTCAACAAAAAAGGGGTAAGAATTGGTATAGGTCAAATTCGGAATCAGCAGGTTAGACTTCTTAAAGTCTTACCTGGTTTTTGGCTAATAGACAATCAGCCAAAAACCTGCAATTGGTACAGTCCTACACAGAAATGTAAAACAGATCAGTAATTTAATGGTGAACAATGGAAGGAAGTTCAAAGCTTTATCTCAGAAGGCAAATAGAGGATATGTCTAAACAATTACACTACTATTACCTAAATTACACCAGAAGGCTTGAATATTGGCTTAACATGATAGTAAAGTACAAATTAGAATAAGAGCTGAGATTCTTTTGGTGGATGGGAAATGATTAACCCTTTTACTAGCAGCAAACAATCAGATTTTAATGTGGCAGGATAAAAATTCTGGACTCAAATGTCCAGAAGGGAAGAAAACATTTTACAAAGTAAGATGCACTTTGTACTTTCATTTCTGTAAAAATGAAAGTGCTAAAAAGCTGTTTCTCACCAAGGACAACATCCTCATGAAATGTTACGGCTGCTGGATGTTTAACAAGTAAAATTATAAATTACTCATTAGCACAACTGATTGCTCCCAATCCAATCAGCTGCACGCAGTCCTACATCTATCTATGAACATAGCGTTTAGGGTTTTAATGCATAACATGTGACTTGACCCAGAGCAGGGTTAAGCTGGGCATAACAGTATTCCTAGAACAGAGTTCCAGGTAAATAGGATGTGTTATTGCAGGAATAACACCTAAAACACTCTAAAGCTTCATGTTGTTTCCATACCTTGAGCAGAAGCTCCACCACCTCAGTGTGGACCAGACCCTGGACTGATTCCCCATTGACATGGGTGATGAGGTCGCCCGCCCTCAGTCCTGCCTCGTGTGCTGGACTGCCATCCTCAACGGACTGAATTCAAACCCAAACACAACAGAAACAATTAGTCAGTCACTTTCTGTTAGGATCCTACGCTTGAAAATCTCATGATACGAAACAAACATGAACATAGAGCTCACTTTGCTTGTCTGTTATTGCATCACCGGAGTTTAATTTCCAAAAAAGGGGAACAAACAATGTCGCGTTGATGTGAAATTTTAACATCTACATAAAATTTTGACCGACTTGCTTCCAGAACCAGTCCTTTGTTTACATACTGTATGAATGTTCCATTGAAGTTGCAGTATGTAACTTAAAAATATTTTTTTTCCATATTTGTTGTGGTGACAGTTTGCTACGAGACCGATAAATGAGAAACAACTCACTTGTTGTTGAAGTTGAGGTATCATTAGACGTCTGGACCGAGACCAGAGAATTTCAAATGAATCCAATCAAAATGGATTCATTTTTGATTCAATGTCTATTTGATAAAGTCCAGAATAAATTCAACTATAACCTCCCAGTTGTTTTTTTTTTCTATTGTCTGTCTATAGTGACTTTTTGTGTAACCATACATAAATGGTTCAAATGCATCACTAAAAGTGCAAAACTTAACTGGTGTTTAACACTGATGATGAGTTCATGTAAACTTCAGAGCAGGACTGTCCTGGCAAAACCACCTACCCAGACCATGTGATGGACGGTGTAGACATCACTGTCCCCCATGTAGACCCTGATGGCTCGCAGCGCAAAGCCAAACCTCCTGCCAGAGCTGTGGATGACCACCGGGGGCCTGAGGCAGCTGATGCTGATGGGCAGGTCCCGGCTGGGGGACGAGTCCCGGGAGGACGGGTTGGACGACAAGGACAGGGACGATTTGGGACTTGGAGGTGGACCAGCTGAGTCATCTGGTTACACAACAACAACAAAAAACAAGCAACAAAACCCCCTGAAATTATTATGTCACTCTAACAGGGATGGCACTATTATATTATCATCAGTTGTCTTTCCATTTCAGTGTGTGCTAAACCATGTCTATATTCTTTGTCTATATTCAAAAAAACTGAAATTTTTAACTGTATGAATGTTTTATTAAAGCTGCAATTGTGGTGTTTCCATTAATTAAGAAGCACGAATAAGATAGTTCACATGATAAATCAATAAAAAACACTCTGCACTACCATTCCCCCACTACTTCCTTTGGTTGTCTTCTTTTCCGCCAGCACTAACATCTGTCTGTTTATCACGTGACTTGTGTGATACAAAAAAGTTTCCATCGCAGTTTTGTGAAATACAGCTATTTCAATAAGGCTGAAAGACCACCTCACAAAAAAATGTGTTTTTCAAATCTGATGCGTTTCCATTGAGCAAATTTATTGTCGTAATTTCAATTTGCGCAACTGTTTGGTCAATGGAATGCAGCAGTTGTTCCACACAGTGGTATCATGTCCTCCCTACCAGGCAGTAGGTCTCAACCTGACGGTCCTACCTGGAGTAATGATGAGGGACAGACCAGAGATGGAAGCAGACTTGGGGACGTTTCCAGTGGAGGGCCTGGGTTTCTCTGGGGTCTCCAGCTGGTGGGCGATGCGCCGCGACGCGCCTCTGCGGAACGACGGTCGCGTCCCCGTGCTGTTGCTCCGCAGACGAATCCGCCTCAGGTTGGAGACAATTCCTTCTAGGAACCGGTGCAGAGCGTGAGTGCGGACATTCTAATAATGAGCCAGAGGTGAAAACAGAAGAGAGCTTTACCTTCCTCCTCAGTGGGGATGGCGATGCGAGCCGCCGCGTCCAGGCCCTGCGTGCTGTTCATGACCAGCGGGCTGCCGCTGCGTTCTGAATGTGACGAGCTGGAGGAAGCACGAGGACGAAGACTGCGCACACAACGCGAAGCAGAAATGTTATGGTTTCAGTGACATGGGGAGAAATTTGGTAAAAGTTTGTTGTTAAACACATGATAATTAATATGAAATGGAAATAGCAGATGAAATCAAATTTGCATTTGCATTTCATCTGCATAATTATGGCAACTAATCTTATTCCTGTTATAACCTGAATGGGAGCATATAGATTCTGAAAAAGAAGAGTCCTAGGATTGAGCTTTGGGGTTCCCCACATGCGACTTCTATCCATTTTGATGAGAAGTTTCCTATTGAAACAAAGAAATCCATGTTCTTTATGTAAGACTTGAACCAGCTGAGTACTGTGAGGTCCAACAGAACCGGCACTGTGGTTCTTCCACAATCTGTATTTATGTGGATGTCAAAGAAACTTTGATGAGGGCATTCTCAGTACTGTGGTAACCACGGAAACCAGACTGAAAGACATCAAAGCTGTTGGTCATCATTAGGAAACTATTTAAATGTTGAAACAACTTGTTCAATAATTTTGCTGATGAATGGGAGGTTGGAGATCGGCCTATAATTCTGCAGTAGTGATTTATCCAGGTTGCTTATCAGTTGTTTGAGAACTGCCACCTACACCTTTTTGTCCTTATCTTGTATTCTTGTTGTTGACAGGGTTTTAAATATTGTTTAGTATCTATTTCTGTAATAATTCTGTTAGTTTTTTCTAGGTCGTGTGTGTTTTTGACTTGTGAAAAGAAATGTTAAAAAAATAAAATAAATTATACTTCTAGAACCTCAGAGAATGATCAACAAGGTTATCCAGATAAATCTGTTTAACATAATTTTCAATCATGCAGTCTTTAGATTCCCTGTCATGGTTTGGATGACAGTCAGTTTTTGACTCTGGTACATGTCTGGGCATGTTTGCCAAAATGGGATGATCTTGAATTGCGCTGCACCCAGAGGAAAACAACGACTGAACACAACGTCTGCTGCTTCTCAGTACACCTCGACTGAAACGATACCTGCAGCCGACTGAACAATCTTCTAGTATTCACTTCTCAACTGGACTGTACTCCAGTTTTTAATGGCTAGAGTACAAAAATCTGAAGGGATCTTTTAGTTTTTTCTAAACCAATTGTTTTTAGAAGTCAAGTTATTTTTTAATTTAAGTTTCCTCTAAAATTTTCTAAATTGATCAGACATGTCATGGGCCACATACAGCTTGTGAGATCATTTTATTGATTTATATCTGGCAGTCATAGTTGAGGATAAGTTTGCTTTGGAAAGTGTTTGTTTTAAAAAAAAAAATCCCTTTCACACTAGAATCTAGGTTTGCATATGAGTAAAGAGAAGTGTAGACAAAGTCTGATCCTGCTATCCAGCTTAGATCCATATTTCAAATGCAATTAATCTGAATAGATCAAACTGAACAATTTTATCTAAAAAGCAAAGAATCAGACGCTTGTCCTGAGTAATGGAATATCTCAGAAGACTTGGAAAGAAACTGTTGTTTTAAATCACTTTCAAGGCCAAACTGAAATCTTCAGCAGAAGTAAATCATATTTATAGCAGGACACCAGAATGCTCAGCATTCTGATATGTGAAAATATGTACGAGTTCTACTCAGTTTATATATGCATTATAAAAAATATGCGCTTTACTTTTGAATCTTTTAAGAATAAAACTACAGCTAAGACCCAATATGGAGGCTTAACTGGTTCAACATCAGACTGGCTTCACTGACTCACCTCCCTCTCTGTCCATCTGTCCTCCTGTCTCCAGCAGCCAAGTTCTTATGTCCGTCTCCCGGTGAGAGGATTCCCCTGCCGTCCCAGCGGTCTTCCTTCTCCTCACTGTGGCTTCGCTCTGACGATGACAGGCTCTGATTGGATGGGGTGGAAGTGGACAGGTGCTCCGTGCTGCTGTACACCTACACATCAGAAACAAACATGTTATCTGTTACAGCCTATATGTGTATTCCTCCTTACATAAAGACGAAGTGAAACACAGCCGTTATCTAGCAGGGCGAGGTGTACCTTGCTGAAGCGGTGAGCCACCGAGGAGAACTGTCTGAGCTCCAGAGACGACTCGTCATCGTTGGTTTCATCATCATCTGAGCCCAGATGACAGTAGCGCTCCGACCGTGCTGCAGGATACAGCATCATCATCATCATCATCATCATCATCATCATCATCAACAACTAAAGAGCTTCAACACCAGTTACAACTGAAAAAGTGCTGAGCATCAATAATAAATAAATAAAATGCATAAAAATAGTGACAGAGCTAAGCACACAATAATAAACGTAACACAATAGAACATCACAGTTAAACAGATAAAATCAATACCAATACAGATGAAACAACATCAAGTCTCAGTTGGTTGAAGGTCGGTGAGTCAAAAGTTTTCAGACAAGTTTTAAACATGGAGAATGAAGGGTCTGTCGGATGTGCACAGGCAGAGACTTCCATAGCTCAGAGTAACAAACAGAGAAGCTTCCACTTACAACTGGGAATGACCAGGAGCAACTGGGAATGACCAGGAGCAACTGGGAACGACCAGGAGCAACTGGGAATGACCAGGAGCAACTGGGAATGACCAGGAGCAACTGGGAATGACCAGGAGCAACTGGGAACGACCAGGAGCAACTGGGAACGACCAGGAGCAACTGGGAACGATCAGGAGCAACTGGGAACGATCAGGAGCAACTGGGAACGACCAGGAGCAACTGGGAATGACCAGGAGCAACTGGGAACGATCAGGAGCAACTGGGAATGACCAGGAGCAACTGGGAACGACCAGGAGCAACTGGGAACGATCAGGAGCAACTGGGAACGATCAGGAGCAACTGGGAACGACCAGGAGCAACTGGGAATGACCAGGAGCAACTGGGAACGATCAGGAGCAACTGGGAATGACCAGGAGCAACTGGGAACGACCAGGAGCAACTGGGAACGATCAGGAGCAACTGGGAACGATCAGGAGCAACTGGGAACGACCAGGAGCAACTGGGAATGACCAGGAGCAACTGGGAACGACCAGGAGCAACTGGGAATGACCAGGAGCAAAAAGGAATCGCCAGTAGAAATTGGTCAGCAGACCCAAGTGACCCAGAAGGAGTTCTGTTAAAAAATGAACTCTAAAATACACGGCCAGCCAGTTCCTCTTAGCAGACGGGAGCAGCATTTTGCAGCAGCTGACTTTAAAATCAAGGTAATTTGGAGTCAGCTTCATTTCATCACAATTGTGATGAAATGAAGGAATGAATGACTGTTTCATTCTGTTGCCTTGAAAGAATAGATTTTACCTTTGCTAGTTTTTGGAAGTGATAAAAACTAGACTTGAATGTAGCACTTATTTGATTGTCGAGTTTAAAATGACTGTCCATCTTAAGACCCAGGTTTGTAGCTGTGAACATAAGGTATTTTTACCAGAATCAGAAACAGAACTGGATCTATGCCGTGTTACCAGACCTGCTGAATGTTTTGACATCTGTACATTCAAATGTGTTTCTGAAATTATCTACGCACTGTCAAAGTAACTCGTGTCCTCTTCAGACTCTAGCTGAGGTACAAACTCAGCTTTCTGCCTCAGGAGGCCGTTCCAGTCCAGGCCCAGGAAGAACATGTGACTCTTCACCTCTGTGGTCGTAGCTAGAGTAAAAAGAAACCAGTCATTATTCTTTTAAAGAGTTAAATGTGCCCCAAAAACACTTAGAGGGTCAGTATTATATATTTTCCAGGCACACTCTGTCACTTTATGGCAGTATCAACTATGTTACTTCAGTTGTTCTAAAATCCTACATATGTCAAATTCTACTTTGTCATTTAACAGCTTGACATTGGGCTTCTGTCTCTTTAAAAACTCCTGCTCTTTCTGAAACTTCAACTTCAGGAAGTCATCACAATATGGCTCCTCTATGAAAACCTTTAACAATATTTTACCAGCACTGCACTGACAAGATTGCTAACTGCTGCTGGGTAGGAGCTGAGAGGGAGCTGCTCTGTGAGGAAGAAGCTCATAACACCAGCTCTGAGGAGAAGCATCGCTACCACCCAGCCATTTTCCACACCTGAACAGTTGTCATGGAGATTAAAGGGTTTCTCAAATATACATTAAAGAATCAAAGCAACACTCCAGTTATGTTTATGATGAGGGAATAAAAGCTCAAAAAAGTCAATTTTACATATTAACCTTTAACCCCTTTAACCTTTAACCATGCAACATGGAGCTTACGTTCCATGTTAAGGGCTGTAGCTGTAGCGAGTGAGAGAGTGTTATTTTAGAGATAAACACTAGGAGAGAGGGAAAACAGCAGTTTACCATCAAATTGGAAACAGAACTGTATCCATGCCATGTTACCAGACCTGCATAGATCCGGTAACACAGATCTGCATAGAAAAAATATCTATTTGGTCCACAAAGATTGTGCAGCTATTTTTGCTGGGGAATCTATCACATCCAGTTTGATTGTCTAGCACATCAGCCGGGTTAAAGTCTTTACTATGTGGGCTGTCTGGGAGAGTGTCATGTCCTTCCTGCACATAGAGAGGACGAGTCTCAATGTTCCACCAACCTGTTCCCAGGCGCTCCAGAGGATTCTGCCTCAGCAGTCGGGTGATCAGATCCTGAGCATCAACTGGCAAAGCGTCTTCCCCTTCTGGCCAGATGATGTCATCTTAAACAGGAAGATGACATCAGTGATTGCTCCATGTCCAGGAATCACTGGACATGGCGTTTTCTCCACTATGAAGAGTGTTCAGAAGTCAAGAATGATGCTCGACTGCAAGCCTCGTCACTTAAAGTTAATGTTACTACAAAGTAGTAATGTTACTGCATTAAGTGCATCCTGACCTGGGGGGCAACTAGGCTTTACTTGCCCTCCTCCAGGCTAAGTGTTGTTTGCTTATTTTAAAGAAGTTTTTGGTACAGTAACATTAGCTTGGCAATTATGTGATTAATGGAAAAGCAATTTACCATTTTGATTTTGACTATCTGCTTACCGTTAACAACCTGACCAAAGAGCTGCTCTGGGGTGTCTCCAAAGAAAGGCACACAGCCAACCAGAAACTCGTAAAGGATCACACCCATGGCCCACCAGTCGACAGGTTTGCCGTAACCCTGCCTCAAGATGACCTCAGGAGCGATATACTCAGGAGTGCCACACACCTGAACACAATGATGACAGGAAAGGAGTAAGAAAGATGGCTACAAGTTAGCTCAGTTTCACAACCACCACTAAAAATCTTGAGAAAAGACCCACACCTGTTTGTCTATGAATTCCCTGGTGTCTTTTTCAATGTGTCCCTCATACAGGTTGGTCGTCATGTTCATTAGCCCTATCTTTGACAGCCCAAAGTCTGTCAGTTTAATGTGGCCCATGGACGTGATCAGCAAACTACAAGAGAAGAAAGGAAGCAGAGCAAAAGTTAGAGATCTAAGAGAAGTTTACATCTAACAATAACCTCAAAGTTTTTAGTTTAGACATAAATAAAACCTCAGAGGCCAAAAGCTCCAAAGCAGATTAAAGTAATTGTGTGAAAGCAAAAGTAAGTTGGAGAAGGTTTGTTTTGCACAGCTGTCGGGGAGCTCACTTGTCAGGTTTGAGATCTCTGTGCACAATGCCATAGTTGTGAAGGTACTCCAAGGCAAGTACAGTCTCTGCAAAATACATACGGGCCATGTCGACAGGGAGGGGGCCGATGTTCTTCAACAGGTTGGCACAATCTCCACCTAAAGCAGACAGCAGGTCAGCTAAATGGATCTTTTCACACCTTTCAGCATTTTGAGTGAAATATAATCAATGTATGCTAATTACACATTCATGCCTTTGGAGACAAATTGTTATATCCACAAGAAAATCTATTAACAGGACTATTAAAGAGCCCAGCTCTGGACTTTATGGAGGAGTTGAGTTTGGTAGAAATAAATCTATAGATGGAAGAAAGCCATAGGAATTTCCATTTAAAGTTTTCCACAAGCCATGTCTTCATTAGTCTTAAAAATTAACAAAAATGGTACAAAACAACACAATAGAACTGTGTTGTTCCACAATCCAATGAATTGTGGAGGCAATGTGACAAAATGTAAGTAGGTTCAGAGGGTAATTCATAATTTTGATAAGTGTTCATGCTAGTATGCATATTTAGATGTCCTGTGTATCCATTTACCTTCAACATACTCCATGACCATGCATAGGTGCCTCCTGGTCTCAAAAGAACAGAACATGGAGACCACAAACGGATTTTCAGCAAACGTGAGGATGTCACGTTCCACAAACACCTGCTGGATTTGGTTCCTAAGAATCAGGTTTTGTCGGTTAATCTTCTTCATGGCAAAACGTTGGCGGGTTTCTTTGTGGCGCACCAAATATACGGCCCTACATGGCAGGGACAGAGACAGATGAGAGTAGAAAGATGACAGGACGCAGAACAAGACGGGAAGAAAAGACATAAGTACTAATAAGCTTCCCAACAACATTCAGATCAAACTGGTGTAAACATAGAATTTCCACTGAGTCAAACAAAACAGTGTTGCTCACCCATAGGCTCCGTTGCTAATGAGCTTAATGGTCTCAAAGTCACTCTCCAGGGGTTTCCTACGAGGAGGGGTGCAGGCAGCTCGGCTCTGCATCCAAAAAGGAAAGAAAACACACAAGCAACCGTGTCACTCTAAAGCAACAACCAATCATCTGAAGGATTTTATGTATAACCACTGATTAAATTGTAATACATTTCATCATCACAACTCATTCACTCTAAGAGTTCTTGGGTAGCTTGCAATGCGACAACAAACCTGTACTGGTGTTGCCTCTCCAGAGTCATCAGACTCCCTACTGGCTGACCTTTGACACGGACTGGTCTGCTGCTCCAGATGGACCATCTCTGCAGGACCACAAGAGAAATTGCATTAATTAACTGCAGTCAGGAGAACAAGGATTTGGATGCAGACATTTGGACTTTATGCACATCTGTAAGCAACTCTTTATGTAAAGCCTTTAAGTGAGTGGACAAAAAAACAATTTATTTCAGCTTTAAACTTAGTATATTGTTATTCAGTGTCTAATACACGCACATACACGTTTGTTTCTCCCAGTATTAGGACTTGGCATTGTAATTTGTCTGAGCAACTTTATTAATCCCTAACCTTAACACTTACTGTAAGCATTTACATTCCAAACCATTTACATTCTATTGGTCCTAGGACCAATAGAAGTACAAGTATTTACTTTTCATTTCAGTCACTGCACTTATGGTCAACTCAAACATTCCTCCCTAATCCTAACAATTTCAGTCTATTCTTAATCGTAATTCACTCCTTTCCTCTAAAGCAAGCAAGTAGAGCACAATAGATCTAAAATAACCAAACAAAAAATATGCCACTTATATATGTGGAATATATAAGTCAACACACAAGTTTGTATTTCTACCCATATAAAGATTTGTTTAACATCCATTCATTTTAATATCTGCCCTTATGCCTAATCCAGATATTTTCTTAAACTATGACTGGTATATTCCTAACCCTAACCAAAATCCCATCCTCATATTACCTATAAACCTAACCTAACTCTAAATAAGGAGGTCCACCATATTAGGATGCACTTTTGGTCCCTAGAAGACCCATTGGTGTTCAGAAAGATAAGAAACATATGCTAGAAATGGCACTAAATATGGTAGCCAAAAAAAAGTACACAGCAAGTATTCAGGGTTCCTGCAAAGATTCCATTTCAAAACATCATACTTTCCAGCAGGTTTTCAAACATTCCACACAGTTCAGGACAAAACTATTACCTGGTCAGGTATTATCTGTATGTTCCAAAAGTCATTAGATCGCTTTTGGTGAACCAATGCTGGTTTCCATGCCGGCAGAGTGGCAAAGGGCTACTTTTTGGGCATGTGGACTAGATTCAATCATTTCTATTTCTAGAGCTATACCACTTTATTTGCCAAATCGGGACAGGGGCATTCTTCACTTAAACATTTATAAGTCCAGTTTGTAGACTTGGTTTTGATGAAACATTGTTTTGTTTGCCATATAAAACAGAAATTGTTTAAAACCATGATCTAAACCAGGATCTAAAAAACCCAACATTCAGATATGATGTATGCAACATCAGTGGCTTTATTTAACTCTTTTAGTGCAGTCTGCAATAACAAGATGACACACAAGGAGTTATGAGGAACAAGAAGCAAAATATAAGGGTCTGAATTCCAAGCCAACAGTGCATATTTCTGGCTTATCATGAAAATAAAAACAATGAGTTGCAGAAAGACAAAAGATCTAAGCTGCACTGCTGCATTAAAAAATAGGAAATATTTCAATCTAAATCAATGAAAATACAAAGATGTGTTTTCTCAGAAATTCAGATTTACTTTATTAGAAAATTTAAGAAAAAGTTTTGAAAATGTTCTTTTCTTTCAGACAAAACAAATATGTACTTTTCTTGTCTCTAAGATCTAAGAATAACAGACACTCACATTAATAACATTAACATTTCACATTAAAATATGAGTGGAAACCATCATGTTTCATATATTAGGCACACATAATTAGTAGGGATTTGGGCAGCACCTTCCAGTGGATCTCTAGTGAGGCCAAGCTGGCTGATGATATATCGGGGAATATCAGTCTTAATGCCCTGGCCTACTTTGGCTTGGCCCTCTGCAGCCTCCAAGCGCTGATAGAATTCCTCTGGATCAAACTCCTACAAAGAAAAAAAAAACAACATTCAGATATGATGTATGCAACATCAGTGGCTTTATTTAACTCTTTTAGTGCAGTCTGCAATAAAAAAATGACACACAAGGAGTTAGGAGGAACAAGAAGCAAAGCATTTCTCCACCTCAGTGATCCGAGCTGTACTTTAACAGGCAACGCTCTCATGAAGAAAGCAGCACTGTTATCATCAGAATTACATCAATGTAAACAGACTGCAGCAATGGTGACCTGAAGGAAAATGCATGTGTTGCACAGTGCAGGCGTGTGTGGCAGGAAAATAGTGTATTGGAAAATTATTTGATTTTATTGCAAAGAAGAAAATCAGATTTGGAAGATAAAGCAGCCCAGATAATATTTATACAGTAATAACAAAAACAAACTTGGTTTGGTAACAGATAAAAAAAATTATCTAGAAGGAATGGACTGTGCCAAACAAACGGGTTCAGCAACCATACTTTCTTCAAGATAGGGCAGATAGATTAGATTAGATATGGCAGATATTTCTACAGTGGGAAAGCCTGAAGTTTGGAAAGTGCAAAAACCAAGAAGGGTTGAAGGACAATAGGAAGGAGACGGAAAAATTATTTTATTTTTTCAATTAAAATAATATTCTATGTGTCGGAACCATGCGGGCCAACTCTGGGGCCGGCTGCAGCTGTAGCATCAGGTACATGTTGACAACACGCTGTGTAAAACACAAAGCTTTCAACTGCTCATTACTACACAAACAGCATGTCATCAGTAAACATGACTCATTGACATAACATGCTGATGAGGCAAGAAATATTATCTTTAGGTCTTCAAGACTGTAAACAACATTTAGTCAGGAGTATATGATTATTAGTCAGTCTGCCAGTGGTTCTTACCAAACACTCCAGCAGCCTGGCAGGTCTGGAGATGACGATAAGAATCTTCTTCACCAACTTGATAATGATGGTCACCTCCTCGCTCTCTGAACGCTCATAAGCCTGACAAGCACAGGACAAAGGATGATGGATTATTACTGGGACTTAATCCAAATGATACAGGCTGTGGGACGGACCGGTTGATCTGAGGACAGGCAGCTCAGTCTGGCTTAGACTTCTACACACACTGTCTTCACATCTTAAACAAGAGCCGTGAAACAGCAGAAGTAGAGAAACAAAATCATTAAGTCATTAATCAGTAACACATCAGTTATAATTGAAAATATGCACACCCTCTTTCAATTTTTTTTTTATAATACAATAAATTTGGCTTTCTGCACATCTCAAACAGAAAAGAAATCCTCAAAGGGCAGCTCAAATTAGCCGATATACTGTGGTCATTTAACTCAGAAATTAAAGCTGCACTATGTAATGTTTACAGAAAATATATTTCTTATATATTTGTTAAAACTGTCCCTGACAGTCACCATGTCCTGACAGAGTAATATGAGGCAGATAATCTGAAAAGAGGAGCTCCTTCTCCTCCTCTCTGAGCTGTGATTACCGTCTGAAAAAAAATGCACCAACCCTAGTCAAAAACTACGGAGCCCTCCAGGGGACATGGAAAATTATTTTTCTTTTGCGTTCCCTCGCAATAATTTAGTGAACAACTATGCAGCATAATTGAATACTGTAAGCCCTTCGTAAGGTGGCTGCCGTACTTTCTGCCTTAATATAAGGTTATGTAAGGTTTTTCCATGTATGTCAATATGTCCTTGTGAAATATCTGATATTTTATATTTTTCTTCGGTATAGAAAGGCACCAAAAAACTACGATATAAACAAAAACTTTCCGTAAGTATGAAAGAAATAAAAAAGATATCTAAAATGTTTTGACTATTTCTGAGTTATTATCGCAGGGTAATAAGTCATCTGACTTTTAATTGTGTTTCTGTTGTGTTCGTAGTCTGAATGGTTTAAAGGGCTGCTTTCAGTGCCGTTCCATCTTACTGTCATCAAGTATGAATTGGAAGGTTACTAGCCTGCTGGCTTTCTGTGTGTGAGGAAGTGGTGAGCGGGTGGTCAGTCCTTGCAAAGTTTGGAGCATGATGGTCAAAATGGAATAAATCGATAATTGTGACAGAACAAAGAAATGGTTTGGAGCTGATTGATACACAGACAGATGAGATTCCCTGAATTATCAGTGCGGCCCTCTACCACCATTAGTTTGCCATGTTTTATAATAATAAGACGTGTTTATTATTATTAAGTCTTTGGTGCAAAAAACTGATTGAAAGTTGATTTATTCACTGCATGTTTATGTCTGTTAAGATTGAGATGAAACTGAACATGAAAGCAGCCCTTTAAACCATTCAGACAACTAGCACAACAGAGACACTATCAAAACTGTCAGATGACTGATTACCCCATGACAATAACTCAGACATAGTCCACATTAGGATGTATTTTCATTTCTTTCCTACTTATGGAAAGTTTCTGTTTATATCATAGTTTTTTGGTGCCTTTCTATCCTAAAGAAAAAGATATAAAACTTAAGATATTTCACAACAAGATATTAACCTTCATGGAAAAACCTCACATAAACATATTAAAGCAGAAACTGGTTTAATATAAACTTATATTAAAGCAGAAACTACTAAGCAGACTGTGGTGGTAAAACAAGCCCAAATCATCAACCCTTTACCATCAAGTTTGTCAGTTGGTGTGTGGTATTTGTCGTTTTCCAGCTATAGAACCGTGCATTATCAATATCCACTGTGATCTTGCATTTCCTTCCAATGGATTCAGAAGTAGTTTATGGTTTGCAAACTACAGTCGAACAGCCAGGTTGTTTTTCAAAAAGAACTATTTCTCTTGGCGACCTTTCCAACGCCACATTTGTTTAATCTTTTTCTAATGAGGTCGTCATGATCTCAATATAATACATGTATGGAGTTGAGAGTTTTGTAGCTTCCAAGCGCTGAATGACCCAACATTGTGGTGATTTTTTTAAGACATCTACTCTTAACATTCAACGGTCTGAATATTTTTCTCGTGATTGGTCATTCTTGCCCTATGATGTTTTGTAAGTTCTCTTTATGAGTGTTCTGAAATGAATGGAAACCTTCTTTCACTCACTCATCTTTCATCTTGTCATTTAAACTTTCACTTTTTAATCCAAAAAGCTGACAGCAAAAACGGACATAATGATCAAACCCGCCCTACCTAGCTGAGACATTTGGTGGAGTGAAATAAAAATGCCACCAGCAAAGTATAAAACCTGTTTAACCAAAGACAACATGTTCTTCTTGAAATTATTACTGAGAAAATGAAGCAACAGTCTCTTACATAACTAAACACTCTGAGGGCAAATCTGTGCTAACTCAGTGATGGATGGACAAGAACCAGAATCAACAAGAACAAATTACATTCCCAGTTTAATCTGCTGTGTAGCTGCAGTTTACTAGCTCATCAGTGTCACAGAGGAAGACCTACGCTACCAAAGGTCTCGCACCACATGTCATCTGAAATAGGAATGTAAGATATATAAGCACCAACATCAATGTCTGATGTCCATCATTTTTTAACGTATCTGTCCGATAACTAAAAGTAGGCAGATATATATTAGTTTCTGGAATTGGAATGGAGGATGTTGGTCATGTAGTGTTCGTTTGGTTATGTGACTGATGGTGGTGCAGCACAGGATTGTGGGGAGTTTAGCTAAAGCAGAGAAGCATTGCTGAAGACAATTTTATTTTTTCAAGGCATCAAAAGGGAAGTGAGAAATATATAATGTCAATAGATATTGTGATATCCATTGCTGTTATGGCTGTTACCAGCCATAACAGCAATATTAATACTGGATATCAATATCAGCCCAGATTTTTGTAATCTGTGCATTCATAGTCTTAAACACATTTCAGTGTGCAAGTTTCTGAGAGGAAGACCCACCTCATGCAGCAGCTTCTCCAGCTTCTCCTGCAGCTCCACAAAGTACCTGGATGTGACCAGGCCATCCTGGGACTTATCCAGACAGTCCCGGGCCAGCTCCACCAGCTGGTGCTGAATGAATCCCAGCACACCGTCAGCCAGGGGCAGAGCGGTGTCCGGAGAATACTCCGAAATGATGTCCAGCAGCCGGCCCTCCATCTGAGCTGTTGCCTGGGAAACCACAATGGTAGACATCATTTAAATATGTACACATTTTAACAAACACCAAACATGAATGAAGAACACATTGACAATTCTAAACGTCTCCAAGTGATCTGAACGGATGAGCTTCAACAGAAAGCCAGCAGAAAACCAGGGCTGGAGGTAAAACAATGACTTCACCTTAGGAAAGCGCTCTTTGTAGACATGATTCATCATGACAATTTCATTGTCGAATGTTCCACAGGTCCGGCCAGGGCTAGATGAAAACCAGACAACACAAGCAAATATCAAACTTTTAGTGAAAGAATCCCTGATGCTTAATTTTAATTCTATAGAGCAAACCAGGCGCTTATAAGAAGGAAGACAAATGTTCATGTTCAAGCTAAAATAGATGTTTAGAAATATTCATCTGTTGTATTGTGGTCGAAGGTCCTGATACATCCAGCGTCAGAAGTGCACTCATCAGCATCACATTTACAGTGACCCCTCGTTTTTCGCAGGCATGGCGTTTCAAAAAGAACCCATGATAGGTGAAGTCTGTGAAGTAGTTACCTTTATTTTTTACAATTATTATACAGCATAATTAAATACTCTACATTAAAACCAAAGAACAAAACCTGTTTTCAGGCCCAAGCATTTTTTAAAACAAATATAACGCTTTCTTACAAATAACTACAGTAAAATTATAATTTTAATCATCAAGTGATCTGATGCGAAGTACAGTAGGGCAAATTGTGACTCGCATATTTCACTGTGCCTCTGACTGTGACGCTGCGGCCTGACTCTGCTCTGCAGTGTCTTTTTCTTCTGATGTCTGTGGTGCAGGTGTGTTTTTTTTGAGAGAAGAACATAGTTAGTTATCAGTAGTTGTTGTTACTCTTTTTTTCTTCTGGGCAAAAAATATTTGCCAAAATTTGCCAAGCTGTATTACGTATATTTAAATACCGTAATGTTATTGGCACGTTACGGTATCTAGAGAAGAAGTGCGGAGACTGTTTAGCCAATCAGGACGCAGAACACAATGCATTATGAAACAAAAACTGCACAAAAAAATCCGCGAAGCAGCGAGGCCGTGAAAGGTGAACCGCGTTAGAGCGAGTGTTCACTGCATTCATTTTGGCCTTTTATCAGTGAAACAACACAAGGATCAAAATGATACACTACAGACTCAAATATATACATACACCTTGCTAATGTGTATAAATGCTATACCTTAAACAAGCTTCTGACATAATTCCTATCAGATACTTAAAACACATTTTGTGGCAGAATTTGCAGATTTTTACTGAGACAGTTTCCTACTACCAACCCTAAATTTGTAATAGCTCAACCCTGATTTCAGGGTCTTAGGAGACCATTCCAGAAGTTTCACTCTAGTCATCACTGTCTGTCTACGCTTCAACCATTCAGCAGGTGATTTGAGGTGACGAAACATCTGGAAGTATGTCAAATTTAAAAAAGTTTGTTAAATTACACATTCCTGGTTGATTCATATAAATACAACCAAATATACTTATTTTTAATCCGTTCTTCCAGCATCAGATGGGAGCAAAGTGTTATTCTATCTATTCATGTTTCCAGTGTTTCAGAAAGCCTTGGTCATTCATGAAACTTGTTTAGAAATGTGGACTGTGGCACGCTGACATTAGCATTTAGGGCGTTTGTGCTGCTACATGTTTAGCATTGAGATGCTATTTTAGGCTTGAACAGTTTCACTGACAGGCTAACTCTTTTGTGGATGCAACTTGTGCATCAGAATTCTGGCTGTACAGAAAAAAATAAACAAGCTAAAATTTAACATGGTAAAAGCTATGTACGGTAGTTAGATAATCAAAAGTAACGTGCTGAAGTCTCAGGCATAGTATTGGAGCATTTAATGAACAAAGAAAAAAATGTTCCTTTTTCAGTATTTTCACCTGGAGATCAGAGCAGATCACTGACTCCAATCACTGGTCAACCTGAAATAAATCTGTAGTTACTAAAATTCATGTTTGAACCAAGTTTACATCTGAACAGGGAGACAAAGAGCTCTGAAGAATTGCTTACCTACTTCAGATGATCAGTGTGTGGCATGCCACCGACCATTTCTGTGCGAAAACAGTTGCTAAAGCAGCCTGGTTTCATCTGAGGCTGTTATTAGGAGCTAACCTAAAGGGAACTGAGACCCTTGGGGGTAGGAAGGCTCTGTACAACCTCTGGGATTATTTAAGAGGGGAGACATTTACCTGTGCTGTGCTGTGCTGCTGTATGGAACAACTCTAGTGATTCTACTGCAAAAAGCCAGTCTCATTAAAAGCTCAACAAAACTGCAGTAGGTTTTTTTCCCTCATGTGCAGCTACAGGCATGTGTGGAGAATTTTGGGCATGTGCAGTGAGTGTGTGGCCCAGGGAAGGATGTGTCACAGAAAAAACAACCAGAACAAGTTGCTGCCAACACCCTCAGCCGCCCTCCATAAAATCTCATAGCTCCCAACCACTAGATCTATTTAGAAAGATTGTCTCAGCACTGCTCAGTGATATGGTAATGTCATTGTATATGATCCTCACATAGCACAAGTTTTTTCCAGAGCCACTCAAAATGATTATTTCACCAGGCTCTGGTTTCATAAGGGCTGCATTTCTCTCTTTGGGAGGATGAGAATGTTTGAGGAGAAGACGCTGGCTGTGCTTCAGGAGGCAGACCGGGTCTCAGCCATCTGACAGCTTTGTGCTGTGCTTAAAGCTGTCAACAAGCCTGGAAAACGCCTATAGAAATTCAGTTCATATATTATGTGCATCACTTATTGTCAGCATGTCTCTGTTTGCAGCAGTTCCATGTCTTGGAATCTAGTTCTTAAATAACCATTAGCTGCTGTGGTCCCAACATTCAGTTAGTCAGAATGACTGACTTCAATCCTCCCCACAAAAACTTACATCTTCAGTCTAAAAAGGAAACATTAAAATACCTTAAATTACAAAAAGTAATTGCATAACATCAGAAGTCTGTCTAAGTGGACATATACCATGGTAGGAGGACTAACTGTATAACAGGGGTGATATTATGTGGGCAATTATGCTTTTTATGTGTTTTCAAGTGTCAGTAAACTAACTGTTACTTGAATGTGTTGTTGTAAAAATGCTATACATAGCATTTATTTTAAGCTCACAGCTTCAGTTATTACAATTATAACTGGCCTCCTGAATAAGCAGACAAGCACATGTCAGGACCCCCTACAGTTTGCTTATCGCTGTAGAGTTGGAGTTGATGATGCCGTCATACACCAGCTTCAACAAACCCACAGTCATCTGGACAAAGCAGGTAGCACTGTGAGGATTATGGTCTTTGACTTAACACAATTCAGCTTGATCTGTTCTGTGAGAAACTCCAGAAGGCACAGGTGGAAGCCTCAACAATCACCATGATCTATGACTATCTTTCAGACAGACTGTGTTTCTAACCTGGAGCACCACAGGGCAATGTACTCTCACCATTCCTTTTCACTCTCTACACTTCAGACTTCAAAAATACTTTATTAATCCCATTGGAAAATCAAATGTTGATGTAACTCACTAACTTAGATTCCAGCACAAGTCTGACTTCTGTCACCTACAGAAATACTCTGATGACTCTGCAGTTGTCAGGTGAATCAGAAATGGACAAGAAGCTGAGTACAGAGATCTGGTGGACCGCGTTGTGTCACGGAGGAAACAGTCATCTTATCTTCAATGTAAACGAAACAAAGGAGAGGATTGTAGATTTCAGAAAAAACAGGGTCAAAGGTCAAAATTATTTCCATCCAGGGAGAAGAAGTAGAGGTGGTTGAGCAATATAAATACTTCGGGATTCACCTGGACAACAGACTGGACGAGAAATGCAACAGTGAAGCATTTATAAGAAGGACAGAGCAGACTGAACTTTTGAGGAAGATAAGATCCTTCAAGATTTACAGCAAGATGCTGCAGGTCTTGTTTAAGTGTCATTTCTTCTGCCGTCATCTGATGGGGCAGTAGCATCAGAATCAAGGACCTTATCATCAACAACATGACAAAGAAGGCTGGTTCTGTTCCGGTTCCGCTGATGACAAGGAAACCTCTGGAGATGTTGATGGAAAGAAGGATTCTTCATAAAATTAAAAAACTCAAAGACAACCCTGACCATCCTCTTTGTCGGCCTGTCTTGGGCAAGCCGATTGTCTTCAGTCAGAGGCTTCTTCTTTACTTTACTTGAGGTTTTATTTTTGGCTAACTTATGACTTTAAACTCCACGACATTTCTCAGAAACTTGTGTTTGCTCATTAATTTTGGCCCATCATAGCTTTATATTTCGCTGTGCCGTTGCTGGTTTTCTTTTACTGAAATGCAATTGGCCACACTATGCTCCTCACAAGAAGGGGAATCAATCACAGTCACCGCTCACACCTGGGATTATGTCATCCTCTGTAATTGTTGTGAGCTTAGCTTCCGCTTTCATTCAAACTCAGCAGTGGAGACAGTCTGGCTCCCATGGCCAATTCTCAGCTCTATGGTTGATGTTTGTAAGCTTTCCTGTTTATTATGGCATTACTTATAGTGACCTGTGTTGCTGTTTGTGGGGGTGGGGGATCTTTCCTGTTTTATTTATTTTTTCTTTGTTGGGGACATTATAAATAAGAAAAAATGAAAATGGCTGTTATTTTTTTTATACTACTTAGGCTGAAGTTTTTACAGGTTTTGTAGAAGGGTGGTTTTCGCAAGTTACAATGATCTATCTGTAAAAGCACTCAGAAAACAATAGTGATGAACTGATATTATAAAATAAAATGTACACTTTCAAACACTTGACTTTACTTCTGAAATTTATGAGCAAATGAGGAGCGGGTGCCAGGGTTTCTACAGTCAAACTATTATAGCAGTCTTACAAATATCCTGGGAGACATAAAGCTACTAAACACAGTCACTCTCTTAGTGAAAGTCAGTACCTGAGGCTGCGTGAGCGGACCCTGACATGGTGCACTGGATGAGCTCCTTCGTCGTCCACCACGCTCTCAGAGCTCCGCAAATGTTTGAAGAGGACGTGAAGATCATCTTGAGTGGGCTGAGAGGGCAGCTGGTGCAGCAGCTCATGGGAGGATGAGGACTAAGTGGGAGGGGAAGAATATATATATATAAATAAAGCAGCAGACAGGACAGAAGTAAATGTAAAGGTCAGTGTTCAGATTATATATGTAAAATATTAAATAAAATCACAAAGGTCTTTGATTTGGTCAATAACAACCAAATATGATCAGGCTGAAGGATTAAAGGAAAACCTGTTGCAATGAACAACAAATCAATTAATCACATAAAAAAATGAGGTAACACTTTATTCAAAGGCGTGTGAATAAGACTGACATGACATCATAAACATGATAACACCTGTTATGAATATAAAGGAATCTTCATAAATGTTTATAACTGTTATAAAGTGTCATTTGGTAAATAAAGACACTTATAATGCAAAGCTAACACTTTTAATGGACGTTTTAATGGAACTTTGCATTAAAAGTGTTATTTACCGCATAATGCTAATTTGACAATTTTAATGAACTTTTAGTTTAACTCTAATGAACATCTCCATCATTATTTATTTCCTCTAAATAAACTGCCGGCTACTCTGTTTAGACTACAAATGGATTAACACAACATTGCATTCTCTTTCATTTTCTATGATCTGTGTGTAACAGAGACTGGAATTAAAGGCAGCATTTTAACCAAAGTTTTGGAATGCACTTCTGACCCAGACACGCTCCAAAGCGTCCTGTTCATAACTCTTCCACACGCTGTCAGTTTCTGCTCAGAAAGACGCATTTAGTTCAGAGTCCAGGAGATGAAAGGATTTTTTTATTGAATGATTTTAGTTGCCGCTGCGATTAACTCTTTGCGTGAGTTAATCGTAGACTCTTTGCATGTCTGCCCATGTGCACTAGTCAAGGGTGTTAATTGTAACTTGTCACAATGAAAGACGAGCTTCAAATTTTTCTGTCATTTAAAATACAAAAAACAAACAAGCAAAAAAAAAAAAAGGTCAAATATGAAAAATATTCCGCAAAGGCGACCCCTCATACATATCTAGACTAGTGGTGCACCAATTGCAATGGCTGATCACCATCACTAAAACCCTGACCATCTGATTCTGATGTTGACCAATTTTCTTTGTCTGAAAAATTGCTTAATATAGTGACAGAGTTGGCAACAGTGGGGTGATTATCATTAACTGTGCCTATGTGACCTGGTGGGTGGGTCGGTCAGTCCCCTCTCACAGCAGGGACCCACAGGAGAGGGGTCAATAAAACGTTTACATTAACGATGTCTAAAAGGCAAGACGTCAAGGCAAAAAATAAATAAAATACAAGACCAAAAAAACTCCTGCTCTGCCACCCCAGCAACACAGATCCTCTCCTGCTGCAGCAGGCCTCCACACAGGCAGAGTCACACATCACCATGTTTCTCCCCCAGAGCTATAACATGTGACATGCAGTGTGGAATACATGAGAAACCTCATCTCATGTTCCAGCAGCATTAGAGGAGCTACAGGAAAGCTGGAAGTTTTGCCACTTAACAGAGAAAACAAACTGGAGCAAGCAACACGAAAAAAGAAGAGACAGGACGTGACAGGAAATGTGCAAAAGAAAGATGAGAGGGAGAAGCCGTCGGACCTGGGAGGGAACTAAAGACGTGTCAACAGTGAACCAGAGCTGAGTGACTGGGAGCCTGAATGGGGCTCTGTGAGGGGAAGGACTGACCTCACCATCGCTAAGCTGTGCTCTTGGCCAGGAAGAGTTAAAGCAGTGACACAGGACACGGTCATTGTTTTCTCACAACTTACTGAAGTTTCTGCGAAAACTACCAGTGTACAATCAAGATAATCGCCATAGAAACCATTTGCACCATGACTAACGGGAGTGTCTGGGCAGCACACTGTTCTACTTCCTTCAGGGGAAAAGCTGAGCGAAGAAATGTGAAATCTTCAGCAGTCTCTGCTTTACTGTGAGGTCATCCAGGAAAAACAAGCAGGGAATTTAAACAAGCCAAGTTATTTCACTGATTAGCATGGGAATTTCCTCTCTGGTCATTGTAGAAAAGGCATAGTTCACTTCCTAAATTGTTGTCTGAATTATTGAATAAAAAAATTGTGGAGATTTGATGTGTGTCGAGTTTGAGTAAAAAAAAAACAAATTATGTACGTTTTAGCTTCAAGTGAAACTTTGCTGCATTCATGTTCAGATTATTCCAGTTAGTCCAACATGCGGGGAGTAATTCCTGTTTCCTTCCATTTGGGATGGCTGCTGATAGCAGAACCAGTCATCTCTGAAGGAACGCAGCATGTCCTGTGATGAATAACTAAGGACACGAGGAACACTCATCTCCGGTTAGCTTTAGTTGGTTTCACCTTCATTGAAACTAATTCTATTACCAGAATCACATCTAGTTGTGTAAGGCTAGACCCAGGGTCAGAATAAACTAAAGAAAATAGGTTCCAGAACTACTTTCTTTAGTAGTTCTGGAACTAACTCATCGTCTCATCGTGTCTTGAGACATCGTGTCAAAAAGACAGTATTTTCAAGACGGCATGCACCGATCTGATTATTTGGGCCGATATCCATATCAGATATATCATATATATATGGCTGCTATGTCCAATAACCACTATTTATAAAGAGACTTAATTATTTTAGGAATCAATTATTCTGACAATTAATCAGATAAAAAAAATTGGCGCACACTGCAGATAAAAAAACATAAGTTTGTCATTTTCAAACATGTATCATTTATATTCATAGAAAACCAAAAGTATTAATATAACTCACCAAATTTGGGGAGATGAGTACAATGTTTGCAAACACATTTTAAAAAACATCTTAAAAAAAACTCTGGCCGAGGCACCATGATAGAAATAAACTTTGGTTGTTAATATGGGCCCAGTTTTACTAACTGGACCAATACTGATGTGTTGTTTAGTAACAAACATTAGTGAACACCAACATTAATGCTGGGAACAACTCCGTGTTGTTCCCAAAGTAATCAACGTTAACCATGTCAGATTTAAGTTCACCTTAATAAAATTAGCATACCTAATAAAGTGGCTGGTGAGTGAATATCCAGCTAAACAGTAGGGGGAGGCAAATGATGGAAAAAAAAAAATTTGAAATAGGGCAAGAAGTCAAATCCTGTTCACACAAAGTCTCACAATGTTGGAAAGAAGTGTGTAGTAGTGGTGCTTGCAAACACGCTCAAATTAAATATTTTCATAAATAAACACTGTCACCAAGCAGAAAAAAAAGATTAATAAATTTTTCAATTGTTCCACAAAATAGAAATGTGTGACTTACTATTGCAGCAGCCATCACCCAATGCTGAGGGTGATGTACAGCAGAGCATGTTTGGTAACGTCAATTCCTCACAATGAGGAGAAAAAAAGAATGTTCTGCTTCAACAAGAACCAAACCACAAGAACCACTGGAATGCACAGTTTGACCAATTCTGATGTAATCCCATTTTATGGCACATTATTCTAGGTCTTTATCTGAGTCTATCTGATTCACTGTTTCCATGACAATCCTGCTGTCCAAACTGTTTAAGTGCAGGACAAGCAATCACCAACTCATCAGCTTCTTAAAGTTATAGCCCATCAACCAATGGGTGATTAACCAATGACCGTTATAAAAGCTAGGTTTTACCAAAGCTTACAGGCAGCAGTGTGGTTTGAGGATTTGGCTAAACTCTGCTTGGTGTCAAAGAATAGTTAGTCTTCAAAATAAGAGCCTGTTTAAACCATTGTGCTTGAGGTACAGTACAGACTTTTTGACCACATGTAATCAGTGATTCCAGTTTAACAAGGTTGAAGATCAATAGTAGACATTGTATGTTTGGATGGTGAAATTATTGAAAGAACAGTGTACTTGTACTCCCAGTATACATATTGGTTACAGACTGCATCTACCTACAAAATGCTGAAAAGACTGCAAATACTTGGGACTCCCTCAAAAATGTTTATAACCACCTATTTTCATAGTGGAAACATCAAATATAATTCGATATACCCTAATACGCAGAGTGGAAACCGTCTCAGCACCATCGCAGAAGCTAACATCTACAGTCTTCCTTATCTTTATTATTTAGGGTTCAGCCAATCAGCAGCAAAAGAAATGAAAGGTGCTGCTGCACCAGCTGCTTTGCAGATGCCACCCAATAGCCTCTCAAGTAGCGTTCAGCCTGTGTATTTCAGCTTCCCAAGCTGCATTGTCTTTGGAATATTTCAGATTTGCTCTACAGAAAAATCTGTAATAGTTGGGTTTTCTGCAAATAATTTATTATTTTTCCATGGGAAAAATAATAATAAAAATAAAGAAATCAGTGTACAAGCAAATAATACTTTATACTTTACTATCCAACAACCAGAGTTGTCTTGAAGGAATGAAAATTAAGTACAACAGCTGTAAGAAGCTTCCAGAAAGAAAACGACAGTTTTAGGACATTCAGCTGTAATTTCAGATCATTACAAGAATTTAGACATCAGTACATAAAGAGACATTTAATATGTTGCAACAAAGTTTTGATATGTCAAATTCTATCCATGACCTATATATGGCAAAACATTGATCATTTTATTCCTCAAAGAGAGACTCTAGTCTGTAAATGTACTGTACAGTTAATAAGCCAATATTTCTTAGTAGATTTTTTTTCTACTGAGTAATCGGAGCAGATTTACAGCTCAGCCAATAAGCACCAGAGGTTTACAAGACACCAGGTCCCAGCTACCTGATTGTTGCAATGAGTGTGACTAACACAGGAGCTAAACGCTCCCCTGGTAGCAGTTTAGCTAAATAGGTTGAATATCTCATGAAGAGTGTCAGACACAGAGTGATGTGTGAAGCTGAGCTTACAGAAACTGATGAACTGGGGGCGTTGGTGCAGTATCCAGAGGAGGGAACAGACGCCACAGACCATCGTCGCCCATCCGCCCTGCTGAAATAAAGCAACACAACAAGCAGCTCAGTGGTCGCACTTGAAACCATCACATCCTGTTCATGCTCTGCATTTCAAAAGCTGGAAGCATTTCTGAAAAAACATCTTTCCATGCAGTTTTAGGCTGCGTGCTGACAGCAATGGGTGCGCCAACCCGTCGCTGCTTTCTTACCTTTCGGTGCGGGCCAGCTGGCTACAGACACAAACACAAAAATGAAATTAAACAGTGTTCAAGGTAGTAGCATTCATTGTGTTGTTCAGTGTGTCCCAGCTCACAGCCAGAGGCTGGCTGATGTAGCAGCTTCTCAACACCCACCAAGTTGTTGACACACTGCATCAAACACACACAGAAAATGGATTCTTAGCATTTCCTGCCCTCAATAAATCTTCCGCACGTATCCTCTCACTTTTCCTTACTCTGAACTGTGAGGATGTGACCCAGTTTCACTCACTGATCTAACCCAAGGTGACACAAGCTTGAAGGTTTTGCAGTGGAGACATTTGGCTCAATTCACAAGAAAAGGTTCATGTGCATTCCATTTGCTATCATCCTTCAAGGGTATTTACATAATCCAACTTCTGAAGATATTTGACAAATATAAAATATAAGTCATTTTCATCTACCTGATGTTTACGTAGATGAAAGCTTCATCTACTTGCTCAGCAGCGTTTTGCATGTTTGAACTGGTGACCCAAGGCTAGATGCTAAAATAAAAGTTTCCCAGCATTCTCTGTTGAAACATATGCTTGCTGTTTATTAGAAACATGCAACTACATACAGTTCCTCTCATTCGTTCTTTTTCTTGCACTAAAACATGACTTTCCTCTCTGCTTAGGCAAGCCAGCACACGTACAGCTAATCAGTCCTAGCATAACAATATCACAGCAGAACTTGTGTGTAAAAAACCAGAACAGCTGGCATTGAGGCAGGATGTGTCCAGAAGAAATTTAATCTGCCACTCAGCTGGCTGAAACTTCCCCCTCACTACAGGAGCACAAATTTAGAATTCTGAAAATATATTACCGGTACTTTGGAAAAACACACACTGACAAAGTGTCAAAAGTTAAAGAGCCCCACCTATCAACGTTGGCACCGCTATAGTTTAGAAGTAAATACCATCCAGCAGATAGCTGCATGTTGGCTACCTGAGCAGATATAGACTTTTTTTGTGTTTGCTTAACATGAGTTGTTAAGTATTGTCAATAATGTCTTAGAATAATAACAAGCATGTTATGAAGTTTTTCTATGAGGGAACCCTGATTCATATTCCTCATGCCATGACCATCTCATGATGGATCAAGCCTAACAGACTTCATTGCTAATAAGAAACAGGACTGATTTAAAAAACAAGTCCTGCCAGAACCGTGACGTTCCACTGAAACACTGCCAGGTGCTCTCATTGGTGCAAAGCTATTATCCGTAAGTTGAGAAGACAAGGAAAAAGAAAAGACCTGTGTAAAAGAGAAATGTAGCACGGCCATGTGATATGAAAGCCAGCTAACTTTCTTTGAACCTGTGTAACTTTCAAAAACCTGTGTATTGGTAATGGTGATGGCTTTATATCTTCTGGTCAATCAGCTAACACTTTTATCTGGTAATAAACACAGGGTGATTTTACCAGAGGCTTCTTCTTTAATCGATTGCTTGATTCCCAATTCCCAGTTTGATCTGTGAGAAAACCTCCTGCAGTGATGTGGATTTGCATAAGTGGAATTGAACAATAAAAGTATCTGATTTACCTGCGGGCAAACTGGAAGTTGGAAGACGTGCTAGTGGAGATATTCCTGGGACTTTCTGAGGGACTGCTTCCAGCTGGAACAGACATCAAATCTTATTTAAAGGGGCAGTAGTATGTATTTTCCAGGCACATAGTGCTATTTTATAGCACAATCAAGAAACTATGTTAACTTCAGTTGGCATAAAAATGCTATCTGGTAGCAGTCCAGCTACTCTGAAGGAGCTGAGTTGCGGGGAAGAGCTCTGTGAGGCAGAATCTCAGCTTGGACACTGCAGCTTTAATATTTGTTGATACTAAGAAAAGCTGCATTCAAACCATATTTACATAAGTTAACCAGCTAAATTTGTGAGCATGTGTATTAAAGGAAGTTATGAAAAACAAGATAATGAGAAAGGGGAATACCCCTCATGTTTTCAGAGGCAACATGAGGAGGGTTCACATGGAATGACACATGGAATCAAAACAAAGCTGAGGGAGCATGCATGCAACAGCACACACCAATGCCTTAATCCATTCATTCCAGACTGCCAAACATCAACACGCACAGGGTAGAGTAGATAAACAAATACCTGTTGCAAGATGAAGAGGTGAAAGAGGTCGCGACAGCGTGGGTGACGGAGTCCCGACCGCCAAACTCCTCCTCTTGTTGTTACGGGAACTGAGAGAGAGCAGGGAATCAGGGAGGACAGAGGAAGTTAGCTCATGGTCCGCTGATGATCAACAAGTAGCATGCGGTGCTGACCCGTCTTATCAGCGCTGCAAAATAAAACGGCGTCAACCTATGAACTGAAGTGGGTTATGGTGAAAAGGGAAACACCAGCCACTTTTATGAGACCTGCAATTACATTTATGGACATGCATAACTGGAGAACCAATATAATCATATTATCTCTTAGTGGGCTACAATGAAGCCTTTAACTGCGTTTTTCTGAGAAACATAATTCTATATACGGATAATGGAAAAAAAAAAAAAAAAAAACAATAACCAATATATATGGTAGCAAAACAGTGTTTCTTTTAGCTGAAGAACCCAGATTTAGTCCCATTAAAATCCTGACCCAGTAACCTTCAGATCAAAAGTGACTGTCCACTTCCTGCATGACTCCGCTGCATGCTCTGTCTGCAGGCTTTGTAACGCTTCAAAGAAATTGTGAATGAGTTCTCTGTACATTAGTCCTCGTCTCACTTCCAATTCGTCTCAATTTCAGCTTGGCTATAAATTCATGGAAAGAGGCTGGGTGTAATTCCATGTTGCTTTCTGCTCCTTATCCTGGCAGTGCTGGCTTTCTTTCATTCTGGCGGCAATCTAAAACTACTGAGCCGACGAAACGATAACAGAGTCCGACGTTTCTGGGTCGGTGCCGAGGGAGATTCAGCCACTTATGTGGCCTTGACCCCCAAAAAGGTTGGAGAAAAATTAGGCAATCAGGAGCCTGAGTTTCCCTAAGATTTGTTCCAATTTTATTCTTATCAGACAAAATAAACGGTCTGTCCTAATAAAGAAACAGACAGGAATGTGCAGAAGTGCTGTATCACACCCAGACCACATGAGCAGCTAGCACTTCTAGGTCTTTTTACATTTGCCCACAACACTGGACATTGCTGTGGAATATACGCCCCACTGACCGGATGCTGAGCTATTAGCATATGGCTGTCATACAGCAACGGTCTTTAGTCAGAGGTCTCTTCTGATAAGTTCCAAGACTGACTGCTACCAGAAATCCTTTCGGCCCACAGCATCTTCATCCACATCAACTCTTTGAAGATACTTGGATGATGTGAGTTATGACATTTAATTTTCTGTTGGGACAAATAAAGTATCCTTGCATTGAATACAGTTAGACATATTCAAGGAACTCCCAACATTTGCCTAATGTGATGTCATCATGCCTGTAAGGAGAGCAGACTTTTTCCTTGAATGGATAATGATTTATTACACAACAGCAAAACGAACAGAAAACCATGGCCATGGCGTGTTGGTGAGCCACTACATCTAAAAGAGAGATTGGAAAGAAAAATAGGGGTAGTTTCTTTAAATTTGACGTTTGTGTCTCCTTTAAGTAGGGAGCTCTATGTATTATCTGCAGTTTATAGACTCAGTCATTTGCAATGGATGATGGAATCTAATAGCTCTAGCGGTAACTACAACAGTAAATACAAAGATGAAGAAATGTAGCAGGGATAATGACAAAGAGGATCCTCTATTGATCCTCTCTTGTTGACAAAGGCAGGCAGGTCCTTCAGGCATTACGGGCCAGACAATGAAGGTTGATCGCATTTACCTGACAATTAAAAGCCAAACTACATTCTCTAACCGCATCAGCGACGGATATCGACCAGCTCTCAGTCTTGGTTTCGCTTTATGCGACAACTGGCAGCAGACAATGCAGCCCGTCTGTGCTAAACACACACACACACACACACACGTACACACAAGTCCTAACAGGCCACGTTTCTCCGTAGGAAACAAGATATAGGGCGGATGTAACCGACACGGAAGGACTCCCAATAAACGTCCATTTGATAAATGTAGAAAAACACTTAAGAAATGGTAAAAAAAAAAAATGCTGCGGTTGCATGCTGTGAATCAGCTAAGCGTTCAACAATTGGCTTGTAAATAAGGCGCAGCAGCGCTTCATAGACCACCGCGCATTTCTGTTCCCAAACAGCATTCGTTCGTTACCTTTTCGACCTTCTCATCATTGCTCCAGTCACAAAACTGGTTTTGTAGCTGGGCAGAACGGTCCAGTAGTAGCTTTGGTCGGACATATTGGTGGTCACAGATAAAGCCAGTGGAAATATGAGAATCAGTGTGCTCTCATTAGAGTGGGAGCGTCATGTTTAACAGTCTCTCCCCGTGACTGTGTTGCTGGCCGTGGTTAGGCCACTACGCAGAGACCAACAGCGGAAACTCCATTCAGCTCCGGGACAAACTGACCCCAGACCCACGGCAGGGAAGCTCGCTTCTGCTGAGCGACTGGAGCGGCCATGTCGCTCAGATTTCTTCTCGGGAGCAGAACTTCAGTAACGCCGTTTCTGTCCTCCGAGAAATGCAGCATCATACAGCACTGGGTCCGTCAGCTCGGAAAGGGATACAAACTTTCCTTCAGCAGCACCGTTCCCTGAACTGCGCAGCCGCGAGGACAGGGAGAACAGGGGAGGCGGGTCTTGTGGTGCTTTCAGGAGCTACTTGGAAAACTGGAATCACCACTATTCAACAAAAAATTAATCGCGCAAAACAGTGTTCTTTGTAATTTTGTATTTTTATGGTACACAAGTTTTACGAGCCCACAGATCATAATAGCTAAAATGATGTCGCGATAACGTGGAAAGCTAGATATAAAAGGTTTATAGCTTTAAAATCGTCAAATGTCCAAGAACATTGAAAGTTACTTTTTATCTGGATAAAAATGCCATAACTCTTTGCTTCCTACAAGATTCAAAGTCATCATAATTACATTATAAATAGTCTCTTACTACACTATTCATCCCCAAAGCATTTTTAGATTTTCTGTCATAAACAACTCTGACTAAAGCAATGTAACATTATTATTAATTATTAGCATTATTAATTACAAATCTGAAAAGTGGGGTATATGCATTGAGTCCCTGTCAGTGCTGTGTAGAACGATGTTTTACAGCAGTTATAACTGCAAGTCTTTAAGGCTTGATGTATCTAGAAACAGATTTTCTTTTACACAATCCTTACAAAAATGCTTGTAAATTTAGTCACATTAGATGGAGACATCAAAATAAAGTCTTATCAAAGACGAAAAACTGGATTTATGTCTGAGCTCGATCTCAGTCCTTTCAGCAGATGAAAGGACTGCTGAAAGGAAATCTAAACCATTTCAATACCATTCTGGCTGCATGTGGATCTTTGTTTTGCTGAAGGGTGAACCAACTCAGTACAGGTAGTTTTTACAATTCCTTAAAATCAATTGAATTGTAATATTTCTCCTGTGTCAGAAGAGCTGTGCAACAAATCTGCTGTTATACGCTCTACTCAGATTAGAGGTAGCTCAAACATCAAGGTTTATCTGGCTTGGCAACAAATTCACATGTGACTTCCTTCATGCTGTTTACATACGTCATTGTTCTCATCCTGATATGCAAAGTTGAATTCCGACACAAGAACCAGCCTTGGGAAAACCCACGGCTCTGATGAATGTAATTGCATTTCAAGCGCAAATATTCCTGCATCTATCTGATCCAGCAACTGATTTTCAGCAAAAACAGAACACTGAGCTTATTATCACAAAATGATCTCTGAACTGCAGGAAGCAGAGATGTTCTGCTCTAGATTTTTTTCCTCTCAGTTTGCAGAAACCTGTTAGGGCAGTAAGACAACCCTGTCTTTCATTCAAACCTTCCAGCCTCACCAAAGGGTCAAGTAAACAAATACTTGGTGCAAGTGATCACAAGAAAGCTGACAGTTATAGTAAGCTGGCTGATCTGGTTTGAGGGGAGCAGAAAGGGTAATTGAGGCTGACAGGATGTATAGGAGAAGCAAGACAACAATACTTACACATTTCCCCTCCGTGGAAGGCTCAGTTCTTTCTGGAATAATGATTGAAAAGAAAAAGGATGAAAAAGTTAGAAGTTAGTATCTTCTAGAGAACAAAATAGCATTTCATGAATACTTGTAATCCAGATATTTTAAATATTCTTCTATAATTTTAATCGTTCAAACAGTGATGTTGACGCCCCATGAATATGATATTTAACATTTTTCCATTTTTAGGGTTTATGGAGACAGACTTTTTAATCACTTCTTTGACGTTCAGAAGGCAACATTCACAGATTGCCATGTCTAAACATCATGCGAGAGGATTGTCATCTTGTGGGGGATCTACGAGAGGATCTAGTGTGCTTCGCAAAATACATGACCATGACGAACGAACACCATTGCTGACATATTTATGCAACATTTCAAGACATCGGCAAGGAGGTTAAGGCTTGTGCACAAACTGGTTTGTTAATTGAACAACTGCCCTAAAACATTTGCCAGATTAGTTGCTAAGTGGCTTATGGACAACTAAGTCAACATATCTGACTGAAAATGTTTGTTTAATGTCAGACGATGACGAAAAATACAGAGGTTATGAGGTTATGCCTTTTTTTTAAACATATATTGATATTTGGCTTCAACCATATGCTGAGCATAGGCAGATGTTGGGGAAATAGTCTCTTGACACTGTAAAACATGTTTAATGTTTCTTTGGATTATTTCTCTTTCCGTGGCTGTGAATACACTTCTTCATAACCCTCTCGGCCCTGTTGAAAAATACTGAAAATATGAAATCTGGAGAAATGAAACCTATTTAGAGCAACTGGTTACTCAACATTTAGGCTGCATCACATTTAAAGACATCATTATCACACCAATAACTCCTCCCAGAACATCATTCTGTGATAAATACCCACATATGAATGCCTATTTACACAGCAGTTCTTCATAAATAAAGCTGTTGTTAGTCAATTGCTATGGGAACGGGTCTCTGCGTAGCATGGCCGACATAGAAATAAGAATACGAGTGGTTCTGAGTTCAATGGTTTTTCCGTGTTACCTTAGCTGTGGTGCACTTCACTAAATTAATATTAACTACATCTCCAGGTTTCATTTGGTTAACAAGATTGTTCTACAGTGGCAGTGTGGTTATGGATGGAAAGTAAAATAAAATAGTCTTTTTCCCCTCCAGCTTTGTTCACATGCATAAAATTTCCAGATGAAAACAATAACATGCAACATCTCCATAAATCACCAACATGCACCTGAGGAATCAGCATACAATACATGTCTGGGATGTGCCCTAAGTTTGGCTAAGAATGCATGCTGTTCAGATGTAATCAGTTCTTTAGACACAGGAAAAGTTGTGCTGTATCCTCAACATGATGTTGCCTCCATCTGATTTTTCTGGAAAACATTGGCTCAGATTAGACAGGCCATGAAAAGACATCCAGTGGCTTTGATCTATTTGTAACTGCAGACTTTGTTACAGCTGCTGCTGTTCTTTGCTTTGCACATGGGCACAATATCACTCATTCTGCTGTCTCATTTCAACCTTGCAGCTGTCACAAATTTATGAGTAGCCCCTAAACCAACCAGAAGCTGCATACTCTGGATTGAAAGCATATATTGCACAAAGAACTGCCTTGATGCAATTTCTGATATGCTTTTATATTCAACATGTGATGTGTTCATACATTCTTTGCATGGTAATTTCATATCCAGTGGATTGGGTAGACTTCTCTGCTTCATGTGTGTATTCATGGTATAGAATTTAGTAGCTCTGATGCTAAATTATTACACAACAATAATATGGCATTGCATGTTTTCCTAACATTTTGCAACCTTAATCAAAACAAAGAAATCAAGTCCACTGTATAATAAAAAAAAGGGCTGCACAATGAGCCTGGTTCAGCTGGAGGTTTTTTCCTGGTTAAAGGAAGTAATTCCCCTCTTTATTTTATTTGGCTGCAAAAACACTTCATTACTATATATTGTTACCATTTTAAGTCCATTTTTATGAGAATTTATTCTTGTTTGTTTATATCTTTATTTTGTTTGCTTTTCCTAATTATTTTAACCCATTAACCCATTTTAAAATGAATTTGAGTCAAAGACAGTAAAACCTAAAGTTGGATTTATTCATCAGATGGCTGCTTTCTGTCATTCCCACTTGTTTTCCTTCTGCTGCAGCGTAAATATCATTTGCTACAGCACGACCCAGTTCCTTTCAGAACAAGTGGGCCTTGTAGCCATTAGTGGCATGAATACAAATCTTTCATACGCCACAGCTACTGCATGTGAGTCCAGACACATTAAATAAGACTTTCCTGGTTATGACACTTTAGCAATGGCTGCTTGAGGCCATCTGAACACATTTACTTTGTGACGAAATGTATTTAAATGAAGACATTTCTGCATAGAGACAATGTTTGGACTCAAACCACCATCCACATTCACCAGGACCAGGCAGGGTTGCACCTAATCTAAATATCATGGATGTATGCAGTTAATGGCTGGGAAAATCCAGTTTTAGAGAGCATTTCCTCACAAAGCCATATTCTCTCTGGAGAACAGACCATCTACTTATGCAGCTGACATGTACATGGATATAGGAAACAAGGATTCCCATTTAGAATGCACCCAGTGACATGGCAAACAGCAAAAAGATAAAAGGGATTTTTCAATCAATCCCTTTCAGGGATCCTTTGGGGGAGGTGTGGAGGGGGGGTGCCCCAATTACCAAGGCAACCACATCATCGAAAGCAACAAGAAAAATTTTAGAATGAAGGAAAACAATGTTGTCAGACCTGACTGATCCATTTTATTGTTTACCCAAATTAAGACTGTGAACCCGTTCATTCAGTTCATCTGTTCTGATGGCCGGAAGAGAAACATGATCTGCTGCTATAATTAACATTTCTGAAAGACCTAATGATAGACTGTCAGTGAGCTACTGAACTACTGAGTAAAAAACACAAATAAGTCAATACACCCAGTATAGTAGCCAAAACCATTCAGTCTGCCTGGAAACAACCGAGCCGAGCCGAGCCGAGCCGAGGCTGTGTTTACCTGCAGCCCGCGGCGTCTCAGGATGTTCGGCTCATCCATCAGTGAAGAACAAGAAGACATTCAGTCAGTCAGTCAGTCAGTCAGCTCATGCTGCTACTGTCCTCTGCGCGGAAGCTGGGACTCTGCCGTAGCCGCGTTAATACCGCTGCTGCTCGGCCGCTACGGTCTCCAGCACCACCAGTAGCTGCTACTATATCCCGTCCTTCCTCCTCCTCCTCTTCCTCCTCCTCCTCCTCCTCTTCCACTACCTTCTTCTCTTCAACCCCCGGCGGAGAGCAGCACCACTACACAGCCAAGACCCAACAAGATGTTCGCTTCAATTAGTTGATCAGAAGGATGGAACAAAAGCAAGGGAAACGGAAGAGGGGGCGGGGCGGAGCTGACCTCAATTAACAAGAGAACACAGCAGAGAGACAACAGGTAGGGGAGGGGATTGGGGGGGGGTGCGAATCCAACGCGGCTCTCACATTAAACGTGTCATATTACACATGGAAGTACTATCATTTCAGAGACTCTAAACTATGGACCAACTCAGTTCTTCGTGTTGTAACAGTGGCTCTGAGGACTCTGATATGTTCATACAAAGGCATGTATGAACATATCATCTGCTTGATTTAAGTCATCTTCTTGAATACAAATGCAAAACTCAACTGACAGTATAAATTGGAGTATATACACGCCCCAGGGTGGCATCAGAAAGGGGTGGGGCACCCAAGAACTAGAAGATAAAATATACCTCATATATCAGTTGTCTCCTGGACATGTCTGCTACTGTTTGTATGCGTGTAGTGAAGTGAGTTACCCAGAGTTGATGTTGAGTACTGGCAGACTACATTACCTGCTTTCTGTTACAAACAAAATTTGATCACTGCTTGAAATTTAATCGGTTGGAGTGGTGCAGGAGGGGCTTGGACAATTGCATGTACATGTCAGGCTTTCAAAGTTAGGCAGAGTGATTAATCGTGAGTAATCACGGCGCCAAAGTGTGATGATCGATCGATCGATCGATCTATCTATCTATCTATCTATCTATCTATCTATCTATCTATCTATCTATCTATCTATCTATCTATCTATCTATCTATATTTGTCAATAATATATATTTATATTACTCACAAATTGTTTTTTTCCCTTTTTATTTTCCTATTATTTTTATGACTCTGGTTCAACCTTTAGTCACTGGTAATTGCATAAGTATTGTTTTGAATGGAAAAATCTGTCCACCTGGAAATAATCTAAAAAATCTCCAGAATGTGGCTCAGAAAGCAACGTTCTTAACCTTGGTGAGCGTTTCTCGGAAGGCCAGGGCTGCTATGCATTTAATGGTTAAATTATCAACTGCTAAATTGTCATTCATGTGAGTTCAATATGTTAAGAACAAAAGCAGTTAAAATAGGGAACCAGTCCAAACAACCAGACAGACTCACACAGTTTGTCTAGTGGAGGCCATCAGCTCTCACAGACAACATTTAAATAGTTTCACTCTGGAATTGCATCACTTCATAATTTTAAAATAATTCATGACATAACAAGAAATAAAATAATAATCATTATCATTTTATGACAATCAAATTATAAAATAAATGATGAAGAGATGTTCATTTCTCTGACCATCTCACTGTGTGTTGCAGCGGAAAACAGGATTTCAATAATGACACAGCAGAGTCAGGGAGTCATTGGCTGTGTTTTCAAACACACACAGGAAATTGTATGCAGTCACTCTAGGACACCAGCATGGACACAAGCTGCAGTAATGATTAACAAGCAATATTACATTTTGACTGTTAAAACAACAATAAGGCTAAATATTTGTCTGTGTGATTCAAGCTGTTACATTTTCCCCCATTTTTTCCAACTAAATAGATTTAAATATTCAAAGAATCTGAAATAATGTTATGATTGCTGCTCAAAAACATTTAAACAGAACTTGAAAGTGGAATTATTAAACATAATTGCTCATTTATGGGAAGCACAGGCATTTAGCCATTGGACCATGAGCAACAGTTTAATTCATTTTACACTTGTATTCAGTTCACACATAATCATGTATAGTCCACTTAAGTCAATATTTATTCAGCCACATTAACAGTGAGAACAAATTGCAGTGCTTGACAGTCGGGTCCCTTGCTGTGGATGTGCTCCATCAAACCACACACTCACCTAAAAACTCCAGGATCAACGGACCACATGGACTGGATTTGGTCCCCATAGTCAGGTTGAAATGCAGTTTCATACAATCCCAATCCATCCAACTATAATACAATGCAGTCAACCTGAGAAGATTTGTAAACAGCATAGAGCACCCTAGCTACTGACGATATTCAACAGCTCAAATATTTCTCTGTTTGCATGTTAAAACGACCCATTCATGAGATTTGCTGACATTTCTTTGTCTAAAAAGAAATCATAAAATACATTTTTATTGACTTTAAAACATGACGCATCGCTGACTTTATCCTAAGTCTGCTTCTGATTGGTGGATTACTCATATCCCAGAACTGCTTCCCCCTCCATTCAGAGAGAAAGAAAATAAATGAACCATTAACCTCAACAAGCATTCCACAATAGGGTCAGAATCAGGACAGACATCATGACCAGTCAGGCTTGTGTGATGGATGTCTTGTTTTGCATCATGAGCTATATATATA
>CAEGAD010076907.1:0-13556 GCA_903067055.1 Poeciliopsis paucimaculata
AAACACTCTTTTTCATCTCTCCCCACTCTTCCCCCCCCCCCCCCCCCCACCCCAACACAAACCAACCCCCCCCCCCCACCAAAACCCCCCCCCCCCCCCCCCCCCCCCGAGAGTATGTGTGACATGGCAGCTCCGCTCCTTAAGACAAACAGGGGATATCCTCCTTGTCTTGCCCTGTCCATCACCGGCCATCTCAATATCCCAAGGCATGTGCCTGACTGCAATCCCTCCCTCACCCTGCTCCAAAAACTGAGAGATTCACACCCTTGCGCGCACACACGCACACACACATATGACACTTGGCTCCAGAGGAGTTCCCCTGACGCAGGGACAAACTTCGACAGGAAGTTTAAGGAGAGGTTTGTGGCATTTTACTTCTGTCAGAACACTTCAGGTTTGACCTCCTCTTGACCAGGTGGCTTCCTTCTCCTCCATCTCTCCATAAACAACCACATCCCCGTGACTGAAGGCTCGCCGGCTTGCAAAGTGTAATAACATCAGTCATGTTTTGATGTGAGGCTGAAGGTCTACGTGAACTAGGGAGGCTTCGCAGGGAGAACAGTCTGTGTTTCCTTCTGAGCTCTATGATTGCAAGGACAACAGATCTTTGTCTGGGAGGAAACTATGTTAACCTGTCACCTTGGCAGTCTTCTCCACCCGCTATTTATCCACCATGTGTCAAAACACACCCATGCACACGCGCACAAACTTTGCATGCACACAGACACTCCGAAGGAGAGCTAGCTGTGGACTGATCTTGCTGAGTGTGTGTCAGCTCTATTGGCACATTCCCAGATAGTGCTAGAGCACTCTTATCTGTGGTGACCCATTAATTACACTTTGTTCCATTAAGTGATCTATTTCAGACCTGCCCCACCCTCAACACCCACTCTGTGGTATCTCCACCTCTGGCCTGCTCCTCCCCCCACCTGAACTCTCTTTTCTCATGTGTAGTCCTTTCATCCAGCCAACACATGCACACATAGAAACACACATTATCTTCATAGATCACAAGGTCAATGGAAGAGTAGCTTTGTACATCCATAGAAATAATTATGGCTGCAGGTTTTTTAGTGTTTTATTCTAAACTTTGTACATCTAGAGATGTTTTTTTGTTTTTTTTTTGCCCTTCTTTGCAAAATAGCTTAGGCTCAGTGAGAGTGGATGCCAATCCTCTGAGAATATTAGCTATTTAAGTCTTGGCAGAGACTTTAAGTTGGAATTAGGTCTTTGAATAGGCCATTCTGAGGCATGGATATACTTCTGAAGTTCTAAAAGGCAGTCGAATGCACTGGATTTTATTTAGGAGTATCAGATTAAATGTGGTTGAATATATATTCACACACACTGTTCCCATACTCAAAACTGTCTACTCTTCGACCATTATTTCTGAATACGTCTTGTGTTTGTTACGGGTCTATGGAGCCTCTTCTGCTTCTCTCTTGTTCCGGAGCCTTTGTGGCTGATTGGTGTGAGTGAGCTTGTCCTGTAGGTGAACAAGTGCGTGTGTGCTCCAGACCTCATTGAGTATAAGTGGTCCAGGAGATGTGTTTATTGGAATGAGGAGTGACTGTAGCACAGAGAAGTACTGTAGTGTGTCCAATTCGACTTGTATTTTAGTTCCTGGACTCTCTGGAGAGTCTCTACATCTACATACCTACATGTGTAGATAATCTGTATCCACTCCGCCTTGTCCAGCTCATGTTAGTCATGAGCTGGACAAGCAACATGATGCGCTCACTATGCAGTTGGAGCCATTTCTTGTGTAGGGTCTTTGTGGAGGGGTTCTCTTTTTAGCAATGCTACTTTTGAGTTTGTGTCTGGCCATGGAAATTAAAGCTTTCCATTGCCCCTCAACAGGATAAAAACAAAGCCGTGTGAGGCAAGCTTGCAACCCATTGAGTGTTTGCCATTTAAGTATTGACCAATGGTGGTGAAGATGAAACAAAAGGCCTGGACTGGAAAGTAGGACTACAGTGTTTACAGTGCTAAAGTATGGGCAGTAATACTAACAAACCTCTTCCATAAACATACATGGTTTCCCATTGTTTGTCTCAAACCTATACTTTGTTTAGTGTCATTCTATTACCCAGATGCTTCACTTTAAAGCAACAGTTTTATGTATATTTTTAAAACAAGAAATCTTGGATATCCTCGAGTGAACACTGTCTGACAGTTGCAGCACAGCACAGTGCTAAAATATATATTCCTTTTGAATTTTTTTCACATCTCGTCACCAACCAGCAACAAACTTGGAGTTTTCTTGGAGTTCGTGTAATAGACCAACTTGACTATATGTGAAAATGTTCAGGGGTTATTAATAGTTTTGTAGGAACAATTTTCAAACAAAGAATTTATCAAATATTTCTGTGTTCATTTCTTTCATTAAAATCACACTGCAGTGTGTGATTTTCCTCAAGAGATTTGTTCTCTATCAATCTGTCTTTCCCAATAGCTCTACATATCCTGCTTTATTCCATTATTTCATTAAACTCTCTGTTAAACTCTTTACACCAAACAAGCTAAGGTAGAGCCAAACTCTTTATTAAACTCAGCAAATATGTATCTCTTATTCACATGCATCTCAACCACTTTCCTCAGAGCTCACTAAAGCTGCTGACATTGAGAGGTTATGTAGAGGGGAAGGGATGTTTGGACCTTTCCATTTTTACTGGAGAGAAGAGCGTCTGACACTGGTATCAAATTGCACGGTCCTTGTACCAGGGTTATCTTGTAAATACTTCGCTCCAACTCTATAAAAGCGAGTGTCTTTTATGACAGCCAAGGCCACTCTTCCCAGTTAAAATAAAAAAGCACTCAGTCCAGTCTGACAGTCTGGCCAGAGAGGGAAATAGGTTGAAGAGGAAGCATTAAGGGGTTTAACTAAATCAGACATAAAAAGTACAATGCCTTGCAAAAGTTTTCATACCCCTCGAACTTTTCAAATTATTATATTATATTGTTTATACCGTGAAACTTCAATGTTTCAGGGAAACTTCAATTGGGACTTTATGTGGCAGACCAACACAAAGTATAGTATCAAACAAATGGGGTTTACATTTCTGTTTAACACCATTTTATTTGACTCTCACAACCCTATTTCCAAAAAAAAAGAAAAAACACTAAGTTGCCCAAATTGGTTTAGGTTTAGGCTAAAGATCTCAAGGAGCACCACTCAATCCATCTTCTAACAATTGATGTCATGACAAAAATGTAAACTTATTTAGACATATCCTTCAACCTTAACTGACTGTACTAGAGAGGCAGCCCACAGGCTGATGGTAAATTTAGAAGAGCTACATAGGTACGCAGTATTGTTTTTTTTATGAAGGCCAACAATTAGTCATTAACTCCATTGTTCTTTGATTTATTGAAGAATGGTAAGAAGAAAGCCATTGTTAAAATGGCTGCTCATAAAAAGCAGTTAGCCACAAAGTATCTCGGTGACACAGTCACCGAAGATGGTGCTCTATTCAGATGAGACCATAGCTCCTGCCTACGTGCAAAACCCTAACAGTTGTTGGTCAGAAGATGAATATCGCTAAATAGTGGGTGATCTTGGAAGGAAACCTGTCAGAGGCTGCATAAGACTTTTGAGTGAAGCAGAGGTTCAGCTTCAATGACATTCAGGCAGAAAATTACGGTGTGTTTGAATCAGCCAACGTCCAGCCCTGAATCCCCTTGAAGATCTTTGGCAAGACTTTCACAGATTTTCACAGACGCTCATAACTCGCATGACTGAGCTGTCAAGCAAAGTGAAACTGTCAAAATATTCAGATGTACAGATGTGTACAGCTTTACAGATGTGTAAAGCCGATAAAGACATAACCCAAAAGACGTCTAACTCCGTAATTACAGTAAAACACGGTTCCAAAAAGTCCTGGTATGTATTAGGACTGAATACATATTTTTATAATCATATATCATTTCCCTTCCACTTTTCATTGTAATTGTCAGTTTATCACATAAAATCCCAATATAATACATATACGTTGTTTATTATAGCGTTACAGTATATACAAAGTTTGAGTGTAAATATGTTTGCAAGGCACTGTGATGAGAGTTTTATTCTTGTCACAGTTTTTTCCTCTGTAGACCATTTTATTGAAAACAAAGTAGCAGAGACTGGGTGATAATATCAGTTAATGTGATATTCTCTTTCTGGTCCTTGTCTTGATTTTCTTGTCACTCTCTCTTTTTTTTTATTTTGCTTTGGAAATACAAAGTCCCCTGAGCAGCCCCTGTAGGAAGTGATTCAGGTTCCTCATCTCTGGATGCGTAATGAGTTCTGCCTTGTTTTTGTCTGACAACAACACACAGTAATAAGCAAAGCAATTAAAAGCAGAATGACAGAAACGTGAGTGGAAGTGGTGGAAGCGGGGTGGATCCCACTTACAAAAAAGCATTACAAATGAATTTCAGTGAAGAGGTAACAGTGATGAAACTGGTTTAATAAAACAAACTCTGTTTTGGGTAATTTTCTCTGGTTTGATTAAAGTAAGCAAAGTGATGTTATTCTCATCTTACTTTAGTCAAACAGATTATTTGGCAGACATATATCTGACTTGATCTATTTTAGGATAAATAGATATTTATCTATGAGTATAGATAGATATATCTATAGATATCTATATATCTATTACATCTCTTTTAAGCTCCATTTAATGTGATTTTCCTACTCTGAGTGACAATATAAGATTATATTTATGGGTTAATTTGATTTCTGGCTGAAGATGGCATCCACATGCTTTGTTAGATAGGGCAGTTTTGCTCCAACATTGTGGCTGACCACCTGTCACCTGCCGGCGCTTCTCTTTGACCTCGTCTTTACTGGCAATGTGTCGCACCATCCAGAACAAAGAGCCATATGGAGGAAAATGACATCCTTGACCTTAAAACATGTTTGCACATAAAGTGACAATACACAAAAACTGCACTACACATGCGTAGGCATTGCTCGGGGACGAGCATACGTCGAGGTTCGACCACCTCGACGTATGCTGCACACACACACACATACACACACTGCAAAGGACCATCTAATATCAGAAAGAGTCGGGGTGGAAATCTGATCATCTGACAACCAGGATACAGACAGCGATTCTCTCCCGGCGATGCATGCAACATTTAGTCTCCACAAGCAGAAACACTGCTAAGGTTACAAGGAGCCCAGGCATGCTCCCACAATGCTCTGCTGTGGCCCCACATTGAGATACAACTAAAGCTTAGGTTACATTTGATGGGACGTTGATAAAACAATCCTCTATTTGTGTGTTTTTCTTTTTTATCTGGTGTTTTCTTAAGAAAAAAAAAAAAAAGGAAAGGAAATGAGAAGATGAAAAATATGTCAGTATTTTTGTCTATTCTGTAAATACTGTGTCATGAATTCTGCCTTTCTGATTTCTGCTTAATGACTATATCAGGGCTAATCTCTTTTTATTAATACTTAACCTAAATGTCAGTGTTTTTTTTAAAGCACTCTTAATTGTTTAAAGAAAATCCACTCACAAAAATAAAAGTGTCATCATTTTACAATCTGCCTCGCCTCAAAGCATCCTTAATTTGAATATGTATTTATATTATAACTGTAGCAAAGAGATATGCCCCCCTTCACATCAGTGTAATTATGAATAAAAAAGAATTTGATTCAAATAAAATAGGCCATTTGTACACAAGCAATTAACTGGTGCGGCTTTAAATAATGTAGCCCAGATGGAACCTAATTATAGTCGGCATGCTTTGATTCGCAGCTCCTGTCAGAGTATCACTCGGGGCGTCACTTTGGCTTTTCAGTCACCTAGCGTTTGTTTTGAAATTTGTGACAATCACAGCCGATTACCATTTGTAACAGCATGCAGCATTTGGTGCAGAGGGAAGAAAGCATGGCCTTCAGCTATGCACGAGTTTCCCTGTTTCCAGCTCAAAACTCACTCTGCTCCTCTCTTAGATTCCTCCTCAGCACACAAATCATCATAACCGTGTGTGTTTGGAAAGGGTAACTGTGGGCATTGAGCAGACACTTGCAAGATGAACGCGTTTGCCTGAGTGTGCAAATGTGTGTAGTAATGTCGAGTCAGAGCGAGATCAAACAGCCAGTCAATTACCCAGAGAGGGCTCCAGTGGCTGTGACAGAGAGGAGGAGGCTAAACATCCAGGATCAAATGCTTCTCCCTGCTTGCCACATAATGAGCCGGCCTCACCGAGTTTGGGAAAACACACTCACTCAGGATGGTCAGCCGCAAGCCACTGGCCAGCCCGGCCATCAAAACTGTGTCTTGACCTCAGCAGAGAGAACATGCGGGTGACCTCACCACAGAGTGTGTTTTTGCACCAGATATTTCCTGCCTCACAGTTAAACTTCTCCACAGAACTGTGAATGTTTCATCAGTTTCAGACAGGCTGTCCTTATTATAAAAATGTTTTTTTTCTGCTTACCAACTCTAATTAGAAGCACATTCTGATTATTATTATTGTTATTATTATTATTGTTATTATTGTTGAAAATGTTTTTTTCTGTCTGTTGTTGTTTCAATTAAGGCATCTCCGTGGTTCCTGCTTGCCTCCTCTCTTTGTTGTTTTTGTTTCATTTATTTATTTATCTATATAGCTGTCCAAAAAAATAGCCTACCAGACAGCTAAAATGCTTTTTGTAGATCATTCAAATCGGATTTTAAAAACCATAGCGTGTAACTAGAAATCTGTTATAAAACATTTTTTGGCATCTCTGCAAGTTATTTACCAGACTTAAAATGTTTCAAATTTTTTTCTCAGGCTTGCTCTTCCAGTCTTGCACAGTGTTCAATCTCACACCAAGCTAATATCCTCTGTTTAATTACTTAAACACAGGAGTGATTTGTAGTTAAGAGTACAAAAAGGTTTTGCCCATTACTTTGTGTTATATTATCGCCATTCAGTTGCCCTTCTTTATTTAGCTATCAACCCATTAGATTCAATCACAATTAGAATTATACATAAACCTGTACTTGTTTATACAGTATTCTTTGCTGCTGAATTTTTATCGTATTTGCTAGGTTTTAAAAGGCTTTTTATTAAATATAAAAACTTTATTCTATGAGAGCAATAGTTTTATACACGTGTCATAAACATTTAAGCAAATATATATATACAATCTCTTGTTTGGAGTTATATTCCAGATCAAAAAGCTTGTAAAGTTACAAAAATTTGGCTATTACATTGCAATACATGACAAATACTCAAAAAAAAAAAAAAAAAATCTAATTCTTCACTTTAGCAATAGTCATCTGAATATTGCTAAAGTCATAGATAAACACACACTGTTTTACAAGGCATGGTCCATTCCCTGTTGAACTATGTTGTTTATATATTACTTTGTAATGTTTTTTCCTTCTGTCCAAGCATGCGCATTGCGAATTTTGTCCTTAAGCTTTAGAAATAAAAGTGAATGCAGTTTGGCACATTTCATATGAGAGACAATTTATGTCTGTATATGAGAGTGAAGGGAGAAGACTTAATCACAAAGCCTTCAACCCTTTAAAGGAGGGTGGAGTTTAACATCCAAGTCATTGGAGGGGCAGCAGCTCATCTGCATATTAGCGCAGAGACACCCCCATGGTGACCCCCGAATGCGGTGGAGTAGGGCGGAGAGGCTGGCGGCGTGCGGGGGGAGTTCACCACCAGTTCAGGGTGAACAAGCGAGCACTGCCGCATTGATCTGCTGGAGACAAAAAAGGAGGACAAAACAGAAGTAAAAACAATAGTGAGACAGAAGCCAACAAGTGAGGGAAAATAGGAAAGGTGAAAAAAAGATCACATTGCCTCAAATTGGATATAAATTATACATTAGAGGTGTGAGAGGGCTGTGTCTCTAGTTCCCAGGGATGGGTGTTGTGATGAGCCCAACACAGGTAGCAGAGTCACAGAGAGAGCGGGGTTATTGACTACCAAGATTGCCGGGCCAGTAAATTTGACCCAAGGCAGTGACTGCCATCTGCTTGCTATATAACTCGCAGTGTAGTCCCTTATCTCAGAGAGATCAGAACCGCTTCTTCCCATGTACATTCTCCCACATACAAATTACACAAACACGGCGCACACCTCCAGGAACTAAACCCAAATCCATTCCTAGAACCTCACAGTTGCCTCGGGTCTTACAGTCACACACGTAAAACATTCGCACACGTGAACATATGGAGTCTCCATTGATGCGTCAGAGTCGAGTTCAATCTAATAAACACAGGGTCAGAGCAGCGGTCATCAGAGGCCTGTCTATGGTGAGAGAGCCTTTAAGGTACTTCCTAATTGTATCCCTGCGGTCTTTTAGTCTAGATTTTATAGCCGATTCCATGTACACAGGAGAATGCTGGAAGGATCAAAGAGGGGAGAGAGAAGCTGCAGTAATAGGGTCTATCTATATGTACTAATTTTTTCACTCTTACAAAAAGATTCAACATGTAAACCTTTGTTGTTTGACAATATGTTTTTAGTAGATTTTTTTTTTTGTATGCTAGATGTAAAAATCTTAAGGTTCAAACAACCTGATTTGTTATCAAATAAGTTAAATGCTAATTTATAAGCCAATATGTGCTGAAATATAAATGTCCTGCCCTAAAGTTGGTTAGAACGTTTAACATCCTCTTTATGCCATCCTGCTCTCCCTTTCTAGTGTACATAGGGCCATCTCATTGTGGCTGTTAAGGTCAAGTTACAGTGGTGTTGCTAACCAGCTGAGCTATTGACCGGTGGTTGCAGTGACAATCAATTATCTATTAGCACCTCATCTTAAATAACCTTGAACAAGAACTAAAAGCATAATCTGGGTTTATCATCAGGAATAACTGCCACTGAGTTTACAAGCTATCCAACTGAATATCTGGCCGATGGTGCCCTTACCCGAAGAAACCCAAGGCGTGTGTACCAAATTTCAAGTTGCAGGGCGACCCCCAACTTGGGAACTTGCTAACCTGGAGGAGGTCAGAAGGAAACCCAGCACTGTTGCCTCCCTTCTAGGTACTGCCAGATCATCTGATATGTTGGCTAGTTATGTCTCTCCAGCTTCTGGCTTGACTTTCCTCAATCAGCCCCTTAGAATGAATGACTACCGCTCCACTGGTTTCTCTTAGTGCACCCATTGTGCATATCTCTGGTTTTGTTGGAAGGACCACTTTCCATCTCCTCGGACATGCGGCGCTGTTGATTATCGGGTATCCTCTTGGATAATACATTAAAGCCGTCCCACTGGACTAATGGGTCAGAGGCTGCCAGTGCTCTCACGCATAAGGCCTTAGTTTTACATACTGATTGGTGGACCTCAAAAGACTTACTGTCTAATTCCATTATGATTGGTAGCAGTGCCTTGAAATTGTTTTGGTACCCATTGAACTTTTTTACTTTTTGCCACAGTGCAGACACACATTTCAATGTATTTTTAATGATTGACCAAAATAAATTAGTGGGTAATTAAGAGGTAAAAGAAAAAAAGAAATATTGTTTTGATATATTTTTAAAACTAAAAATTTTAAAAGTGCTGTATTATTTTGTGTTCAGCTTCCCCTTTACGCTTAAGACCTTAAATAAAGTTCAGGGCATCTAATTGCTTTCCAGTGTTGCTAAATAGAGTTAGTCTGTTGATACTTTGATCGTAGCATAAAAAATAACTGTTCTGTGAAGGCCTTAAAGATTTCTTTGAGAATAACTTTAAAAATGCAGCATTATGAAGACTAAAACCAGAGCCGACCTGTCAGTCATGTTGAGACCAAAATTAGGTTCTAACACAATATCTCATAACCACTTTTTTATTATTTGAAAATGGAAAGTGTGTATCTACACTTCAAGACTTGGCCATTCACCCAAACAAACAGGTGAGGCTATGAAAATATTGATTTGTGAGGCCAATAACAGCTCTGGACTGAGCTACAGCTGAGGTGCTAGAATGGCTTTAAAAACAAACAAACAAAAAAAAAAACTTAAAAGGAATTTTTTTAAGAAAACTACAATATGTCTTTTTTGCTGTGTACCATGAACAAAGTAGATAACACAACAGACTTACACAAGAAGGTGGTTTTTGGTTCACGAAAAGTGGCAAATAGCATGACTGATAGTGAAAGTCAGCTCTTTGATTATGCTGACTTTTATCGTTTCTGCTCCCCGAGGTTCTGAGGTAATTGTATACAGTAGAATGCAGAAGATTTGAGTTTTTAAATATGTTAGGAGCATCACAGTAAACAAATTTCTAAATTCGCACGTGTGTGTTTGTTTTCTGTATTGCAGGCACTGAGAGGCATGAACTGACCTCCTGGATGAGTTTTGAGTCCATCTTCAGATTCTTCAACGAAGTCCTGAAGACGAAGGAGGAAGAGGAAGCCGAAGAAAACTCCAACGTCGTCACCACACGCAGCGGCTCTTTGAAAAACAAACACCAAGATTTATAAAAAGCGCTCAGCATTGATTTGGTCAAGCAGGACATTCTCAGCGGTGCATCAGATAGGGGAGTGCAGAAATTTCCCCCTCCCTAATTTTTGTTCTTCTCTCCATGCCCCCCCCCCCCCCCCTTAACCTCTTCACCGTCCCCTCCAGCTTCATCACGGCTTTGTGCCCACTCAGTCGCCTTGTTGTTTGAGACAAGAGTGCCGAGGTCACCACGTAGGCACCACAATAACGTTTTGCATTACTCCTAGATGACTGCAACTGTCAAAGCAATATGGACCTGAGTGTTAGCGCTTCCCGTGGGCTGTGGCCCGGCTGCGGGTGCAGGCCGCAGCAGCAGAGATTAAGGCTGACAGGCGCTGTACACAATGCACCGTGGTGCACCTCTAATTGTCCTGACATCAGCCTGAAGTGAGCTAATGCCCCCCTCCAACCCCAACCCGTCTGCACTGCTCAACCTCTTTCCCGTTCTGTGTCTCTCTTCCTGCTCTCCACTGTTTTACCCCGCAATCAGTTCTAGTGACACATCCTAAAGTACACCATCATTTCAATCCTGCTAACGTCTTCTTTTGGGCTTTTTCCACCATTTCCTTTCTCTGCTGAAAATTTTTAATAAGAAGGAATCATCTCTAATATCTATTTCTTAAAAATTATGTTTGTTGTGTCTATTTTTAGCTTTTAAACTTGATTTTTCTCAATCAGTCTGCCATGATTTTTTTTCTTCCGAATGCTACTTCTTTTAATGAGATTATTTTTTTTCCTCAAGTTTAAACTGAATTTGTTCTTCTACGGTAATACTTCCCATAAACAATGTTTTGTAATTTAACAAAGAAGCTGGTGTTTATTTTTGCAAAAGTTTAGTTTTTCTTGTTTTTTTATCCTTTATTTTTCCTCATGTGATATCCCTAAAATTGATGTGTGTACCTGATTGAATGTGATGAAACAAATAATACAAACACAACCTGTTCTGAATATGAAGAAGACGGGAAAAAAAAAAAAAAGCAGAGCACCGAGCGTTTTTAAAAATCACTTAAGCCGAGCGCCAAGATGGGGTTTGAGTGATATCTCATTTTAACGGGAGCCAAAAGTCAGCCCACAACACTCATAAAAGCCCAATATATCGCCTTACACATGTCAGGAAATCCTAGACTTCAATATTATTCTGACCCAGAATGATATTTCCTTAGAAGTTGGAGAATTGTAACATATCTTCTCTTTTTTTTTCCTTCTCTTTCCACTCAAGTACTCTTTGTGCGTACTTAGACCTGTCAAAGTCGGCTTCCTGCTCAGCTCCCATAATCTGACTGCGTGACACAAACATGTTAAAGATTTTTTCATAAAGCCGCTGTGTTTTATAAACCACTCGGAGCTTAATGGAATACATTTCTAATGTGTCTTGACATTAGTAAAAACTCAAACTTGAAACAGAACCTTAGTCGCATTGTCAAACATACACTTCACGTTGTTTTTTTTTTTTTTTCCAATATTGTGAAACTTTCCCCACTGTGAAACCCTGCCTCTCCTGTTCCGTGTGTCTGTGGTTTAAGGCGTTTGCGGATTATCTTTCTGCTGTAATGAGACAAGTGTGCCTGGTGGTTGCGAGCCTAATTTCCTTTTAATTTGATTTAGATCTCTCCAGGTTTCAGCTAAGAAGTTGGCTTATTATTTGATATTTGACGGCTCTCATTTTCAAGATACCACAGCTCGCCTTTGTGCTTTTCAGCTACGATCAGTTAATTTCTCACTCTAGAATTTGTATATTGTTGCCTTAGGAGTAAACAATACTCTCCTCGCTGTTTTTTTTTTTTTTTTTTTTAATATCCAACAAGCCATATTTGAAAAGAACGAAAGATCCAAAGCACAGTCTGCAAATAAATTGCTCTTGAAGATTTTATTTTTATTTTATGCAGATAGTTATTTGTTATTGGTTCTAATTGTTTTATCCTAAATTCTCCCAGTGTATAGCCAAGGCATGGATTTCTCTTTCTCTTCCTTTTTTCCGTCGTCTGTTGATTAATGTTTATGCAAAATTGTAAAGATGAACACCTCTGCATCAGTAATCAGTAATCACATTTCTTTTACATTATTTTTATTTTAACCTGATTGACCCATATTAAAACAAAAGGAAATAAATGAACTATGCATCTTTATTTTCAAACTGTTGTCTGGTTATTTGTCTCATGGTTTTACTTTTTGTGGTCTATAAACTAACCTGGACTGTTTAGTTGATTTGTTTTTTAAATGTTTGCATGCTTTCCTTGAACACAAGTCATCACAGCCAGATTGCAAATTGGTCTTAGAGGCATTCATTAATTCCTGCTGGAAAATGTAGCATTTTCCAGCAGCAATTGCTGGAAAATGCTGGAACATTACAAACTCTGCTCTCACAACTCATCGCTGTGGTTTTTACACTCTGCTTGTGTGTAAAAACACACAAGCAGAGTGTGCTTTACATTTCCTCATTGTAAAGAGGGAACACCACTGGCTTACATTCATTTATAAAGCAATGCTGGGAAAATTACCTCTTTATCTATTTCGATTCTTGTCTCCAACAACAACAACAGGGAAACGCTCACATTCATCACACTGGCTTCTTTTCAGAGGCCCCAACATCTGCACAGATTTTGGGAGAGTCACTTGTTTGTATGCAGCATCTCATTCACAGAGCCTTCTGAGAACCTTTTTCAACTAAACAAATTGAACGATTATGCTTGGATCCTTCAAATAGTTTTTTTTTTGTTTTGTTTTGTTTTTTTTTACAGCTTGTGAGCGATTTGTTTTATTCTGTATCATTGCCAAGCATTTATATTGGTGTGCCTCTTGGCAGGCGGTCCTGAAGAAAGAGATTTTGCCTTCCTGTTTAAATAAAATTTGATGCAGCATGTTAGATTTGATGCATCTGCAGCTGAGTATGTAGTAAATCAGAGTAGAGTTGTTCAGTCATGATTTGGCCTCAAGTCACAAATGTAACGACTTCAAACTCAACTTGATGAAATCTCTAAAGCCTTGAGATTTGAACATCAGTGATGTTTTTTTTTTTTTTTTTTTTTTTTTTTTTTTTTTTTTTTTTTTAAAATTATTTTTTTTTTTTTTTTTTTTTTTTTTTTTTTTTTTTTTTTTTTTTTTTTTTTTTTTTTTTTTTTTTTTTTTTT
>CAEGAD010076918.1:0-33879 GCA_903067055.1 Poeciliopsis paucimaculata
AGACAGGAAACCACAGAAAGAGAGACAGGAAACCAGAGAGAGAGAGACAGGAAACCAGAGAGAGAGACAGGAAACCACAGAAAGAGAGACAGGAAACCAAAAACCTGGTTTTATTTTCTTCTGTTAAATCAGGAAGTGGTCGTCTCACTGACCAATCAGTGTTGAGACATTTCATCCATCAATCACCTTCAGCTCCTCATCGGCTCAGTTTGTTCCACAGAAGGAATTCTGTCCCGTAATGAAATGACTGACTGAGGGAAACATGGAGGTGATTTTGCAGCAGATCCATCGACAGCCCTGACAAACGTAACTCATTTTTAGAACATTTTAGGAATAAAACAACGTTTTTCTTTTTTGCCTTGTGCCACTTTTTACTCAGAAACAAACTTAGCAGCAACTAAAATCCATGCAACAGTTTTCAGTGCTGCTGGTGACGCTGCAGCGGTTCTGCAGAACATTACATCAGCAGATGTGGGGGAATCTCGTCCTGCATTGCCATGGCAACGCCCCGGTCCCTTCCATCCTCTGCCAGCCGGTTTGGCGTCCTGCCTGGATCCACTGAATAATGTCCGTCGGGTCGGCAGCGCCGTGACCGAACGCGCTTTCTCCTCTCAGACTAATTGAATTCAAGGTGCTGCACTTTCCCACTGAAACACAGCACCTCGAACGCACCGCGTAGTCCATACATGTCCAGTTTTAGTCATTTCAGTCTAAAGCTGATCAATCATATTCAGATCGTTTCTGTTTCTGATAATCTGATTGGTCAGACTGAAGCAGCAGCCAGTGGGAAGTTTCCAATAAGTCAGGGAAGCAGCAGCGCCCCCTATTGGCAGCCCAGAACTTCCAGGAAGTTCCTGGTTCTGGAGGAGGAATGGGTTGAGCTGAAACGATGTGAAGCAGAACCATTCAGAGCTGACGAGACTGGATTCGGGCCGGTCCACCAGCCCAGAACCTCCCTCCTGAGGCTGTCTGCAAGTTACACTGTAAAACATAAATGCGGATTATTTAGCCTCTAAATAATCCGGAAGGAGGAAAAAATGCAGTTCAGTTGGTTTCATGATCTCTAAATGTGAATCATCACAGAAACGGATCTAGAAGTTAAAATTTGAGGCTCAATAATCTTAAAAACCTCAATTTTCATAAATCCAAAATATTCCTGAAGGTTTTTTAGCCTCGGATGTTTTTGTTGCAGAATTTGGACAAAATGTTTGGAAATTTAAAGGATCAGTTTGATCCAGAGGTAAAAATCAGACGATGTGATGAGAGGAAACAGAGGAAACGCTGCGAGGTAGAAGGGAGGCTGCATGAGGCGCACACACACACACACACACACACACACACATGCTGCACCTTTTCATGTGAATCTTTTTCCCTGATTCTGCGCCTGAATTTCCCTTTGTGGGAAAAAAATTATTTCTACTTCATTTTTTATTCTTTAGTGTGAAAACAAACATTTGGATCTCTGGTTTCCTCAAACTGACTTTAGTTTGGTTTGGTTTGAAGTTTTCCTTTAGTTTCTAACAGTTTTCACATGACAGCAGGATTTTCCTCCTCATTATGACATAAAGTCCTGATTTAATTTGATGTTTTTATTGGAGACGTTAATGTTTAAGATAAAAAACAAAATGGAGCTTATTGTTTCTAACGTGGAGAGTTTAACATTTCTTGGTGCATCTATGAGTGTAAAACTAGAAGAGTGTTACAATTAGTCTATTTAACATTTAAAACTCCCGCTTCGTCCGCCATTGTTCAGGTAACTAAAATCTTCCTTTCGACCTGCAATGCATCTTGGGAAAGTGTGGGATGGGGAATATGCATCTCAGTGACTTAATAGACATTAAAATGTGACCTCTGAATGTTTCTGCTCCTGAATTTGAACCCAAACCCAATGAGCTGAAAATCCAAGATGGCCGCCGCGTAAGGCTAGCTGAAGGAACAACCGGTTTGGTTCCTAGGAAATCCGTCTCATGTTTTCAATCTATCTATTAGTGAAAATGCCTTGTCAGTGTATAGATATATGAAATGTAAAGAGATGAATCATAGTTTAATAAGAGCGATTGGAGCTGATGGCGGTTGCCACGGTAACTGAGCATTAAACAAGCTAATCTCTAGTTTTCTTGCTTTCAACTGGACTTGGTTGAATATTTACGAACATAAAGTCATTTTTGGCTATTAGTTTAGGAAGGTGGTGACATAATATTCAGTGTATCTTCCATTCAGACTGAAGTATCTCTGCTGTCATGTTGCTGCTTGTAGATAATTTCAGCAGGTTTTTTGTTTCCCTGATGAGTCCTGAGCTTTTAGTACGTGACAAAGTGTGGCAGCAGAATGGAAAGCAGAGCTGAGGAGCTCATCAGGAGCTACTGTACTTGACGTCTGTGTGTGTGTGTGGGCGTGTGTGTGTGAGTGTGTGAGACTGAGTGGATGACAGCATTTGATAAGAACAGGAACCAGAGCCAACTTTTCCTTTCATGTGGACACAAACGCACTGCAGAAATCAGATTTGAGAGCTGTGAAGAAGAAATGCATGAAGGCTTGAAAAACGAGGCCCGTTCAATCATTGGATTAGGCTCCGCAGCAGATGGCCTGGACACACACCTGTTAAACACTCACACACTCTCAGTCTAGGCTTTTGAAGCTAACAGCATTAGCTGCTAGCGTGCTTCGCTTTCTTCTGCTTGGCTGCGGTAAACCACTACTGTCCACTGGGATTTCTAAATAAACCAGTAAAAGTGAACAGATTATTACTTTCTGAATGTTCAGCAGATAAACCGGAAGCTAAAGGAGGGTTTGTGGTTCCTTCAGCTACTGTAGCTAAAGTAGAAATCACTAATTTATCAATTAGTCTGATATATTTATAGTATTAAAAACAGAAATTATGCATCATTCCCACTGAAAAATATGTACTGGAGTAAAGTGAATGCTATTGCTACTGCTTAAGTAAAACTCTCTTTTGTTTATTAATTAAACTAATTTACTGATCTTTCTTGATAAGAAACTTTAGCAGCTAGCTAGGAGAACAATAATAATAAAATAAACAATCTGGGATTCAAGGAGCTTTAGCTAATTGTTAGTGAAAAATAAAAAGGAAGGAGCCGTTCAGAGTTCAGGATAGAGACGTTCATGAAATCATGAATCATGAAACATCGGTGGCTCAGCACAGGACAACAAACCAGGAAGTAATCATGTCAGTAGGAATTACTCTGTCTGTCCTGAAAGCTGCATTATAGCAAACACAGTGAGGTTCTCTATGCTACGCTAACATAGTTAGCTTAAAATTACTGATAGAGAAAATATCTATATAAAAAACAAACCACAGTTGGGACTGGAGTTTGTTTTCAAGCTTAAAATGGATTCCTATAAGTTAGCAGCTACATTAGCAGCTAATATGTTTGCTGTGGGTTAGCAGCTTCTGTAGATGCTAAAGGTTAGCATCTATAAGAGCAGCTAATGTTGTTGCAGGTGAACAGGTGATGTAGTAGCCAAATGTTAGCATTTGTGTTCAGAGGTTTGAAGCTAGTTTAGTTGCTACATGTTAACAGCTAATGTGTTTAAAACAAGAATGTTGTTAGAAGCTTTAATGATATTAGCCTTTATCTGGAATAATAAATAATGACTATTTGCTACACTGCTTTAACTAAAATGCTTTCTGAAGATCTGTTTGCTAATCTTTGGCCTTTTGATGCTAATTTGAGAAAAATGTAACCCAGAAAGTAGCATCATCCTTCCTTCAGTGTGAACAAGTTAAATTCAGTTTTCATTTATTCCTCTAAGATATTTTCATACTGTTTCTAATTACTACACAGTTTGTATTTATTTCTCTTTTCACTGACTGCTAGAAAGTTAAATCTAATTGTTTGTATGATTCTGACTGTCTATGGCTGTTTAAAACAGATTATTGCCTGTAACATTCATACATTCAGCAGACAGTAGTTGTTTTTATGGGATCTCCTGTTGAAACTGGAACAAAGACCCACTGATGAGTCAGAAATGAAGGGAACCCAGAGCGTCCAGTAGGGAGCGTCAGGAGGAGGTAGATGAGTTTCTCAGACTGATTGCTGCCTGTTCCAGCCTCTGAGTGCAGCTCTAATGACGAAGCCTGCGATGCTGTGGGTCGTCCTGAGCGGCAGGTCGCCATTTCAGAGGACGTAATCAACCTGGCAGAGAAGAAACCGCCAGATCATCCTCACTCTGCAGGCCCTCGAATCAAACGCTCCTCATCTCATGATTTAACCATCCAAAATATTCTCAACAGGTGTCTGAACAGTCTGACACCCGATTACAGGAGGAGGCTCGTTTCTGGAGCAAAGACATAAAAATCTGAAAATGCTCTTTGTTTTCGTCTGTTTGAGTCAGTTTAAAGGACGCGTCGGTTGATGCAGAGGGCAGCAGAGTAACGATATGAAATGCTGGACCTGTAAGCGAGTCGTCTGTGTGTCTGCAGCTGGTATACCGGGCCAGTTAGCAGCAGGATCAGGATGAGAAGATGGCTGGCTATGTGTTTCCAATGGGACCAGAGAGCTTTAAGCGCTTCACGCCGGACTCCCTGGCGGCCATCGAACAGCGCATCGCCCAGGAGGAGGCCCGACGCAAAAAGCAATACCAGGAGGTACGTATGGACCTGCCTGGCGCCCGCCTGGGAACATTAACCAGAGACGGAAACAGGAAGTAACCAGTTAAACACCTTAACAGTTTGTCAGCTAATCCTGGTTAGGCTTTATTGTCAGCTTACATTATTTGTGCAAATATAATTTTAAAGATATTAATAAAAAAGATTCCAGAGGTCAGAGGTCATCATCAAAAGCAGCACAAACGAAACATTTTGCTGCACAAACATTTGACTTGATTGACACCAAATTTAGTCTGTTTTGAAGAAAGTGGAGGTCCAACTTCAGTCAGATTAAAACCCAGGAGGATTTTGTTTTGTTGGGTCAAATTGTGATGCTAAGCTAACTGGCGCTACGTTAAAGATCAATTCAGAGTTCTTTTTTTTTGTTGCTGAAATGCCATTTATTTTTCTTTTAACTTATTTTTTGTGTTTTATTAAATGCAACAGCTGCTTTCCGACCCCAAAGCGAGTCACAGAAAACAAACGTTTCCGGAACGCGGCGGCGCTCTGTAAAGATGGCCGCCGCCGTCAGATCAGAACCAGACAGTTTGCTTCAGCCGTCTGGTTATTTGATTATTATGATGCATCAATAATGTAAGAGTCGGATAAAAGTGTCAGAGTTATTTCCAGACATAGAGGAACTTTATGGGCAGATTTTTGGGGTGAATAGATCTGAACTGGGATGTTCAGATTCCTCTGAAAAAATCAGATATGAACAAAATAAATGGGATTTGGGTGACATTTGGCAGTTCTACTCCAGACAGAAAGTTTCTGTTTCCTCACTGAAAATGAAAACAAGGTGGATGAAGACAGACAAAAGGCTGTGATCATAAATGTTGTCCTGTTTTCTAAGGACCTGGGCGACGTGGAGCTGCCCCGGCCCCGGCCCGACCTGGAGGCGGGGAAGCAGCTGCCCCGGATCTTTGCCGACATCCCGTCTCACCTGGTGGGCGTTCCCCTGGAGGACATCGACCCCTACTACTTCAAGGACCAGAGGGTAGATCCGGTCCACACGGCTCTAATCACACAGAAAGCCAAACTTTTCACAAAAAGATCCTGAATTTATCTCCAGGTTTTGGCAGTGAAGGGTTTCCATAATTCTGCTCTTGAAATTCAAAACAATTATTGCAGGAAAAAGTGCTAAAACTATTTATTGTTATATCTGCATGTAAAATATGAAACGATTCTTTATGACTTTTAACCAAAGTTAAGACAGAACATCTGCAGGTCTGAAGTCATGAATGAGTCCAAACATAAAGCATCTAAATAATTCATCATTCATGTTTATCTCATGAAACAGCAGAACCCATCAGACTGGGTCATGCAGGAGAAACGGGTTAAATCAGTTTCTGCAGTGTGAAGCACTAATATCTGCAGTTTTTGCACTGAATCTTTTCCGTTTCTCTTGCAGACTTTCATAGTGCTGAACAAAGGGAAGGCCATCTTCCGCTTCAGCGCCACGTCGGCGCTCTACATGTTCAGCCCGTTCCACCCCATCCGCAGGCTCGCCATCCGGATCCTGGTCCATTCATATCCTTCACTCTGCTCGGGTCAAAGGTCAGTCAGACTGAACCCGGTCGGAGCGGATCTGTCGAGGCGGATCTGGGCTGATTTAAAGAACAGATGGTCATAATTAGACGATTAAAGGAACGTTTCACTTATTTTACTCCAGATATCAGCTCAGTAAATGTCCTGGTTTTTAGTCCATCTGTGTTTTTAAACACGCTGGTCAAACATCAGGAAACAGATTCTTGTTCTGACTCTAATCTCCACTGACCACAAACATCTCTGCTGACTTTTAATTTCAGATAAAACTCACTTGTTCTGCTCCCAGTCCAGCGATTAGCGCTGCCTTTAAATGGCAGCGAATAGATGGTGATGTAAGTGCATTTCCTCCATTAATCAACAAAATAATTAAGCTACTTTTTCTAAAAGCACTTGCTGCTGAAACACCAGCACACTGACTTATCCCATTAAAAGCTCAATTATGGCTGAAAACAAATCTATTTTCTCTCCTCCGAACATTAACAGCTCAGCAGGCTGGGCGGCTCTGCCTGGATTTAGAGCAGGAAGAAAACCACCAGTTTGTCCTGGAGGATGAATGTTTTGATTTCAGGATGTAGAAAAGTCCAGTTTGGCTAATCGACCTCTGACCTCTGGTCTGCCTACAAACCTCAGGCTGAGTTTGGTTGAAGTGAACTCTGGTTCGGTTTGAATGTGAACACCAAGAGGAACAAAAGCAGGAAGTGGACTACAGCGCAGGGCATTCTGGGTAACCAGAGCTAACATGCTAGCCTAGCGTTGCAGCAGAAATGGCTCCTGGTCTTTAGCTTAAAGAGAAATCCTCCAACACTAAAATCTGATGCCTCCATCTTATTTCCATCTGGTGAAACAGGAAGTTGCTCTCAGCGTCTTCAGAGGTTTTAGTGTCGTTTCCTTCAGTGGTTCTTGGTGCAGCGCCCCCACAGGCCAGGAGGGGAACAGGTTGGTTTGGGTCAGTACCTCTGAATGTTTGTCAGTTTCCTTCGGTTCCTTTATCACTGTGATGATTAAATTATATTCAGTTTCTGTATTTATGTCAGTTGATTTAGCTCAGATTATATCTGGATCATTGTTTGGCTTCCGGTTGTCAGCTTGGTAGAAATGATGTGAAAATAATAAATCCCTCCTCTGCTGGTAACTTCTATTAAATGCTGTTAATGTAGTTGAAGTAATTCCAGGCTGATAAATAAAATGTGGAGGATTTTTTAAAATTACACTTCATTAAAATAAAAACAAAAGCTGGCAGCGCTGAAGAATAAAAGTGTCTCAGAGCTTTTAGGCCCACACATCATTAGTCACTCAGGCTGTTTAATCGCTGCTGCTGCTGTAAACGGCCAGGAATCCTGACGGCCGGGGAACGCCACAAAACACCTGCTGACCACAAACAGGAACAGGAATTATTGACCGGCTTTAATCAGAGCAGATCCTCACACACACACACACACACACACACACACACACAGAAAACACAGCAAACACAGCTGGTCTGAGGATAAAACTCGACTCCCTGTATTTACCAGAACATTGTGCTTCTGAAAATGTTTAAATTACAGATTAATTAAATCAGATGCGTTTTTTCTGCCAATTATAACCATTAAAATATAATTTCTTGACATGAAAAAGTTTAGGAAACTTTAATAAATGAGGCTTTTAGCAAATAGAAATAATTTTGGTGATTCTAGTTGAAATGAAACAAGAATTTTAATATGATTTAACTAAAGAAAAGTATTTACACAAAGGCTGCCAGCGTCTCTATATGGTCGTGATCAGTGGTTTAATTAATTATGTTTTATCCACTTTAGAGCCAATAAAAAGGCAGGTTTTGTTTATTTTTGAAGAATTGATATTCTGGCCCACAAATCAAATTTTGTGACCTTTGACCTCTGAATGTAAAGAAAACAACTGAGTGAAGCTCTTGTTTCACCGTTAAATCTTCATGCTTCATGCCAGATGTTGGTGGCAACTGGATCCAGAACCAGAAGGTTCTGGTGCATTGGCCCCGCCCCCTTTGGCCCCGCCCTCCTTGCCCCCGCCCCCTTCGGACCAACATGTCAGACATTACTTCACACCTCCGCTGCCTCCATCCTCACCGGCTATTTTTACAGCGGGAAGCGGCTGCTGGAGCCCGCCGCGCCGCTGGACACGCTGCCGTCGTCACGGGGATCGGCGGCGAGGTGTGGAGTGTGTGTGTGTGTGTGTGTGTGTGTGTGTGTGTGTGTGTGGGTGTGTGTGTGTGTGTGTGTGTGTGTGTGCGTGTGAAGTGGACCTTCAGTCCGGGCTCTGGAAGTGTTTGTGCAGGATGAAGTGTGTTCTGGAGCGCTGCCCGACCGCGGCGGCGCCACCCTGACAGGCTGCGGCGTGATCCGTGAACACACTCACTAATTCTCCATCAGAACCGCTTTTATCTGACAGAACCCATCCAAACGGGTCCGTCACTTCGGCGCTGACCGCCCGGCTCCGGAGGTGTGAGAAACAATCAGTCGGGATGGAGGTTCTGGTTCTGAGGAAGGCAACCGAAACCAGAACCAGACAGAACCAAACAACAGTTCTACCATAAAATACCAAGGAGGATGTTAAAGTAGAAAACATGGAAACACCTGGAAAAACTTCAACTCACCTTCATACACCAGCAGCTAGAACCTGAAGTACTGGGGGGAGTTTGATTGATTGATTGATTGATTGATTGATTGATTGATTGATTGATTGATTGATTGATTGATTGAACAGACTTATGATCCACATAAACAGCTAAATACAAAGACACATAATACACAACAATAAAATCACCAGAATGTTTAAAACTTATCAGGAAAATTAATTTAGTGGAAGTGGGGTTATGTTGAGCGCTTATGTCTAATCAGTGTCTTACCTACAGTTGATTCTCTTATCTCCTGTCTTTAGATAAAATTGTGTTGTTTTTATCCGTTTCTTGCTTGCTGGTGGTTTTAACCCATGGATTTAAACGCCTGGAGCGGAAAGATGGCAGAATCTGTGAAATCAGAAGTAGAAATGAGGCAGAGGGAGGAAGATGGATCCCATGGAGGAAGTGGGAGGTGTAATGACATTAGCTGTACGGCGGCCTGGGAGGGCCGCAGCATCAGGGCTACCATTAGCTGATAATTAGCCTCTGGCTGCGCGGCGTGGGGACGTTTGTTTGTCGAGCGCTAACCGTATTATCTCACCAGCTGCCAGCCGCAGCTCAGTCAACAAGTTTTGAGTTTGGGCCGCTCTCGCTCCGGCAGCATGTTCCCTCTGCCAAATTACAATAATTATGATTCATTTATAGCCGTGATTGACGGCTGCGCCGGCTTCCTCCACCCAGCACGGCAGGTGAAGGTGATATTTAACCTGTTCTGCTGCTGCTGACACTTTGGAAACTTCCCACTCCCCATTATGACATGATTAGAGTGGGCTCTCCTGCGAGGGGGGCACTAATGGCAGATTAATTTGCTGTATTGAAAGTGGCAGGAATCAGAGGGAAGCGAGGACTCTTCATCTTTATTTAGCTCTAATGAGACGTGGAAGGTAAACTCCTCACAGCGACGGGCTGAAATCAGACGGCTGCTTTACGTGTCAGAGTTTAGCTGAAAAGCTGCAGTTCCCCGAATTTGAACAAAACGCCAAAGACGTTTTACCTTCGCGACTAAAAGCTGCAAATTACAGAAAATGGCTGTGAATTCAGAGTAATTGTTTTTCTTTTTGTGTCTGACTCTGACCAATGACTAACCAGCAACCGCAGCCTGTTTTTAGCTTCTCATGTTTTACTTTGAGGAAACTTCAGATGGATTCATGTTCTGCGAAAAGCTGTTAAACAAAACAACCAAGATTTCACATGTTGGCACTGAACAGCAGGTAGTTTAATTTAAACTGTTCAGTTCTTATTAAAACACCAACAAATTTACATTAAATGCAGGAAAAATACTTTTGAAAATGTCCAAATTTGGTCAAACTGAAAAACCCAAAACTGAAGAGGTTTGAATTAACTGTAAAAAGTTAATATTTAATATTCTGAATAAAAACAACGTCTGGATTCTGAATCGAAACTCGAAGCTTTTAGAAGAACCAGAATGTTTTCCGTTCAGTTTGACTTTGGAGGGAAAGTCTTATTGTTGGATAAGGAAATAGATCTACATTTTATTATTATTATTATACTTTCTGATGTTCTACAGTCCCATCATGCATTAGTAACGTTGCTGCTAGCATCGGGCTGTTTCACTTCCTGCTTCCTGTTAGAAAAACAGACATCAGTAAAAAACTTCCCACATCCAAAGGGAAACTTTGAATTTATCTCGTTGGGGATCCCAGCTGGATAAGAGCGCACACACCCCCAGATTGTGCATGCAAGGTTGAGTCAGTGCGGTCTCCATAGAAACGAGTCTGTCTTTGTTTTCCTGTTGGTTTGTGTTAAATGTGAGACGTTTTTCCTCCTTAACCTGCTCACTTTGTTCAGTTTGTTCATCATGTGCACCATCCTGACCAACTGCTGCTTCATGGCCATGTCGGAGCCGGCCAACTGGGCCAAGTACCTGGAGTAAGTACCAGACCCGCCCAGAACCGTTCCGCCTGCAGGGAGGAGGAGGAGGACGTGGCGATGTGATGAAGATGTGTTTAATGAACAGGAAGCGGCGCTGAGGCGGTTCAGAGGTGAATCGTGTGCAGCAGAAATGTCAGGCTGCAAATGTCAGAGTCTGGAGGAAACATGTCTGAACCCATCAGCCGAGCAGAGATTAACTGAGGCTAACGCTAACGCTGTCAGGCTAGCTGCAGCTTTTTGGCCCTTAAAGGGACCCGTCCGTTAATGTTCCAGCCTGACTCAACGTAACTCTCTGTCCTCATGTCTTCCTCCGCTTCACTTGGTGGCTGAGACAAAATGAATAAGTGAAGCTTTTATCAATATTTATCCGTCTGTTTCTTATTTATTCCTCCTCTCTCTCTCTGCTCTCGCTCGCCCGCCCAGGTACACCTTCACAGGTATTTACACCTTCGAGTCGCTCATCAAGATCCTGGCCAGAGGCTTCTGCGTGGGGCCCTTCACCTTCCTGAGGGACCCCTGGAACTGGCTGGACTTCAGCGTCATCGTGATGGCGTGAGTCACACACACACACACACACACACACACGCATACACACAGACACGCATACACACACACACACACACACGCACACACACCCCTACACACACACACGCCTACACACACACACACACACACACACACACGCCTACACACAGACACGCATACACACACACACACCCCTACACACACACGCACACACACACACACACACACACACACGCCTACACACACACACACACAAACACACACACACACATACACATACACACACACACCAGGATGAGTCCCAGAAGGTTTTCCTTCAGCCCTCAGGCCGACCAGAACCAGAACCAGAACATTCTGAAGCATTCACACCTTTCAACTTTCCCACATGTTTAATGTGTTAAGGAGCTTTTATTGTGAAGGGTCTGAAGGAAATCGCTGCATAGTTTACAGAATTTGATGGAAAAAAGTCTGAAAAGTGTGGCAGGCATTTATTTTCTTCCCCCTTTTACTCTGACACCCAGAAGTAAAATGGCTTTGCTTTAATCTGTTGCATCAATAACGTTTAGGAATAAAATGACTTTAATATAAATAAAAAATAATTTGCTGAGAAATTAAGATGAAAACTTCAACTCAGAATCAAAAAAAATAAATAGAAATTAACTTAAAAAAAACCCACAAAAAACTAGTTTAGTCTTAGAAAAATTAAATGTGAAAAAATGTAATTAAAGAAAATATGTGAATATTTATTCTTAATGGATCTGGAACAAAATAAATATTCTCTAAAACATTCAGTATCTCAAACTCAAACAGAGAAAATCTGTTTTAGAAGCGAAACACTAAAAAACTTTTCTATATTAATTTACTTTTATTCTCTAGAACATGTGATATATACAGAGACAGAACAAACAAAATACTTAAAGCTACACAAACACATGAAATAAAACAGCAGATATAAAGATTCATTAGGAGTTTGATGCAAATATTTAATGAAACAATAAAAACAACCAGAGCAAAGGAGAGACGTTCCAGGAGCTTTTATTGTGAAGGAGCTGGAGGCTGTTAGCAGCGGCTCCGTCGTCATCCTGACGGGATTATTGTGGATTATTAAAGTGAAAGCTGCTCTGACGCTTCGCCTCTTTAAGCTCCAGTTTAAAAAGTTTCTGGTCAGTTTCAAAGCTTCTGCAGCGTCAGGAAAACAGAACAGAACTTCAGAACCAAGCAGGGAAACAGAACAGAACTTCAGAACCAAGCAGGAAAACAGAACAGAACTTCAGAACCAAACAGGAAAACAGAACAGAACTTCAGAACCAAACAGGAAAACAGGCGGCAGAAAAACGTCCTGAGGGGAAAAGTGTCGATGCTGGACAGGAAGACGTAAAACTGGAGGTTAAATCTTAAATGTTCTGAATATTTCAGCGGGTCAGAACCGTCACCAGAACCACCAGAACCTCAAGCTGAGATTGTGGAAAAAACTGGAAAAAGGATCCAAATAAAAACGGATCCAGTAAAAATGGAACTTTCTGATTTTGTGAATCTTTGAACTTCTGATGAAAAATCAGGTACATTTATTCGCCTAAAAGAAATGAAATGTTGAGACGTCCAAATGTCTGCAGTCCAGTAGCAGTCAGTTTTACAACCACCAGGAAGCTGCCTCTGACTGAAGACATGCTAACATTTCAATGTGTGGACGACTCCATCCATTCTTAGCCAGCTCTGCTGATCCACCTCCTTTGCTTTTGCTGCTCTGGTTGTATCTCTGGAGCGATGCTGGAGTTGGGGATAAGAGATGTTCATCTTCCTCGTCTCCTCTGGGATTCTTGCTCCATTCTCTGAAATCAATAAAAATGAACAGAATTGAGCAGAAAGTGAACGGAAGGAAGAACTCAGCTGACAAATATAAAACCGCCTTCAGCTCCCTGAGCCTGACCTTTGACCTCGTCTCTGACTGACGAGAATCCGCTGCGGCCCGGGATCGGGCGGTGATAACGAGCAGAGAGAAACGTTTCACTCCTCTGATGGAGGAACGTCGGTTCTGACCCGGTCGCACCGGGCCGGGCCGTGTCGGGCCGGGTTCTATCAGAGAAGATCAACATTATTTAACCTCTGAAAAACAATTCCTGTTTGGCTTTTAACACTTTAAAACAGAGCAAGGAAAGTCATAAATAAACATAAAATTATCAATTATTAGCTTAATAAATGTAAAAATAAACAAAAAATACTTAATTACTAAACAGGTAGCAAAAATCTTAATAGTTTAAAAATACATTTTAATTTATTTTTCTCAAACAGATCAACACTTCAGTTACCTTCATAATAATTTTATTTTCCAATCTTCTGATATCGTTTTTAAAAATAATGCCTCTTGTCAGTGCTAAGCTAACGCTCATGTTATGCTAACTGCTCTAAAGATAAAACCTGCTTGATAACAAAGTATTCACAATGTAAATTCTTCCTAAATTTGACTCATATTTCACATTTAGGAAACATTTTGTGAAACATTTAAACTACTTTAGTTTAAATGTGAGTTTTGAGTTTCCACTCTGACTAATCAGGAAATTTATTTGGTACGTTTGAAAACCTTGGACCGTCGTTTCTTTGTGTTTTTCCAAGTTAAAAGCTGAAAATATTCTCTAAAACATGTTAAAACTGCAAATACAGTTTATGTATTTGGTGTGATATCTTTCAATGTTCTGGCCTTTAATATGACATTTATTGATATAATTATTCATAAAGGTTAATAACTGCCACTAAAGCTACTGGATACCAGGCCCAGATCATGATAGGACCTCCTCCGTGTTTTACCGACAGCTGTAACTTTCATTATGTCTCAAACTTTGATCTGCAGGACAGAGGTTAACAGGGGTCATAATCGTTACTTTATGACCAATCAGAGGCAAAATATTTAGAAATTATACTCAGAATTGTAAATATTTAGAGGATTTTTAGACTTTCTTATCTTTGTCTTCTTTTGTCATTTGTTGGAAACCACCACCCTGCTCCCTGCAGGATGTTAACAGAGTTTATCAAAGTAGGAAACCTGCAGGCGCTGCGAACGTTTAGAGTGCTGAGAGCCCTGAAAACTATCTCAGTCATCCCAGGTAAGGCCTCACCACCAGGGGGCGACATGGGCAGCTCAGTCAAAGAGCACCAGAGAGTTAGCCGTGAACGTCTTCTGCTGTCCGTCTGTGTCTGCCATGTCCTGCAGCTCCAGCCTACCTGCTCACCCTCCACTCTCCGCCCTGTCAGAGGTCACAGGTCACCTGATCTGTCTTAAAGGAACAGTACAGAAGGAAAAGTCAGATGAGGAAAAGCTGAGAGAACCATTAGCTGGAGAACCAATGAAATATTCCTGTACCTCTGGAACTTATTCAAACCTTTCCTTTCACTCCTATAAATGTTTGCTTTTGTGACGCTAACGTTTGGATTGTTTGCTAAATATTCAATAAAATGCGAGTATCTAAGAAAGTAATGTAATCTGATTACATCAGTAGTTACACGCACATGATAAATCAAATTTATTTATGCACACAATCAAATAAAATTTTTTATGATAATCAATTTTAATTAGCATGTAATGCACAATTTTACTTTAATTGTTTTAAATCTATTTTTGCCATTTTTCCAGCACATTCAATGTTTTTATTTGCAGTTAAATTATGTATTAAAGTTTTTAAATCAGTTTATTCCACAGAATTGTTTCAGGCAATTAGCGATTTGCTAGCTAACAGGTTAATAAAATGACTGGCTATAAAATACTGATGAGCTAACTGGGAGCTAAGTAAACAATTAAAAAAGGGCATATTTTATCATTTTAAACAGTTTGTTTCATTCTATAGGTTAGCTTGTGTTATGCTAGATATTTGTGGTGTTTTGTGGTGTTTAATATTTCTGCAGCAGTTATCAGTTCAAAGTGAACAACAAATCCTAAATATATTGTTTAAGCTAGCAGGTATGTTTAAACAGAACATCAGATGCTTTATTTTATGCTAATATCATAGTTAGCATGCTAACTGTAATATTCACTAGAAATTTTTTATTTGTTGTCAAATTTTAATAGCTTGTTTCTTTTCCAACATATTTAACTAAATGTGAATAAATAAAAAAGAGCTAACATTTTTAGCGTAATCTTGCTAATTAGCTGTTTGCTAGCCCACAAAATGAGCAGCAAAATAACGAAACTATCATAATCTGAGCAGCATACCAAAAGCAAACAAAAGTTAGACGACATCTGCTGTGAATATTCATTTTTGAGGATGAAACTCTCAGCCTGTGGTGAATATTTCTCCAGTCTGGATGGTGTGAAGCTTTTCTGTCTGATTTCTCCTTCCTCCTGCGGCCGTAGAGGCTCCACAGCTCTTCCTGTCTCTGCCTGGATCTCCGTCTCTCTGATTATCCCTGCGTGTCGGCTCGTTGCTCCATGTGGTCACATCCTTCTGTGTGTGTCTGTTTCTGTGCTTCTGTCTCCCGGCTTGTTGCAGATATGTCACTGAGTTTGTGGACCTGGGTAATGTGTCAGCCTTAAGGACGTTCAGGGTGCTGCGCGCGCTCAAAACCATCTCAGTCATCCCAGGTGAGAAACACGAGGGAAAACGGAGCGCCGCCCTCCTGACCCGCCGAGCTGCTAGAAATAAGTGGCTGTGTTTCATATCTCCTGCTGCATACTCCCTGCTGAAGCTCATCTATCTGCTTTGTCATTCCTGGAAATTAGCTCAGAGGCAGTATGCAGAAACGTGAGGCGTTTATTGACACTGTTTGAGTGGACAGCAGAGGCCAGAAACGCTTTAATACCAACAGCAGAGAACCAGAGGAAGAGAAGGATCAGCTCAGAATGTAGGATTTTAAATTTGAGCTGAAATGAGCAAAACCCAGAAACACGTTTCATATGGATTATTGTTTCTGTCATAAAATACGTCTTAAAATAACAACAAAACAGTTTTGGCCAAAAGGTTGATTTAACAAACTTCTCTGCTTCATTTTCATGAATCTTTCTGCCAAATGTTTTCTTTACTAAAATAAAGGTTTGGTTGAGATTTCAAAGTGGAGCGTAAAAATTTCCTACATTTTTTATGTCAAATTCCTTCATTTCCCAGAATTCCACTGGGCTGGACGCAGACCTCACTACTGAGTCCAGTTCTGGTTCTTCCATCTGTTCGGGTCTCCAGTTTCCTCCAGTTAATGATCTTTACTGGGACGTTTTGATGGTTCACTTTAAATTTGTTGTGTTTTCAGTTTGTTGTTTATTTGAGACAAACTGTCATAAAACTGACAGTTTGTTCAGTTTTGATCATTTTAAACAGTTTGTTTCATTCTATAGGTTAGCTTGTGTTATGCTAACGTTTGAAGCAGAAACGTTTGCGTTTAGCTCGGATGCTAATTATTGATATTAATTTATTAGTCTGAATCTGAAAGAATAAACTGATTAGACTGTAGATGTTTTCCTGTCTGATAGAAGTGAGTCAGTGCTGGTGTCGCCGTGCAGAAGTTTCGGGTCGTTCTGTGAGTCCACTCTGCATGTCAGCAAGGCGCCTCGTTGTTCCACTGTGGTTCTGTTATAACTCTGTTCAACACCACACTCATTAGCTAACAGACACTGGAAACAGGGTCAGGTCTGTTTGTAACGAAGCAGCTGAACAACATTCAAACTCTGGAAACGGAGGAGTTATGGTAACGTTTGAACGGCTGTCGGCTTGTCTGCTCCCTCTGTTCAGTTCTCAGTGTTTGTTCCTGTTGTTCTGACCCGCTTCCTCTGTGTGTCTCGGTGTAACTTCAGGAGTTTGTTAGAGGGTAAAGTTGGTGATTTTCAGCAGGAGGAATGTCTTATTTATCCTTTTATTCATGGTGTAAATGCATGATTATTTCATTTGTTTCTTAGCCTGAATAAAGATGGCTGCCCCTCACTAAAATCCTGACCTTCCAAAATTTCCCTCCTGATGGTTTGGTGAATCACTCTGAGGGCCACAAATGGCCCCCGAGCCACACTTTGGACATCCCTGAACTAGAAAGTCCGGTCCGGTTGGTGAGGTGTGAACAATCATCGACCTCTGACCTCAGTCTGGGTTTGGTTGAAGTGAACTCTGGTTCGGTTTGAATGTGAACACCAAGCGGACCAGAGACCGCTCCTAAAGCAGGAAGTGGACTACAGTGCAGGGCATTCTGGGTAAATACAACCAAAGCTAACATGCTAGCCTAGCGCTAGCAGCAGAAATGGAGAGCTGTTGAAGTTTTGGTCCCAATAGAACCGAGTCTATTGGACCGTCAGGAGGGAAAAACAACCTAAACTCAAACGTTCCCTGTTGGATCAAATTCATCCTCCATCGTGTCACTGAGTTTGTGTTTAAACATGCATCAGAGGGCGGCCATCTTGTCCTGTTGTTTGACGTTACGGTTTAGAAGCAGATATAAAGTATTAACTGGCCCCGCGGCGCTCCTCAGGCCTGAAGACCATCGTCGGCGCTCTGATCCAGTCGGTGAAGAAACTCGCTGACGTCATGATCCTCACCGTTTTCTGCCTGAGCGTCTTCGCCCTCATCGGCCTGCAGCTGTTCATGGGAAACCTGCGACAGAAATGCGTCCGCAGCACGGAGCACTGCATCAACGGCAGCCTGCCGGCCAACACCTCCTTCTTCTGCAATAACAAGACCTGGGCCTCCGTCAAGGACTTCATCGAAGACGAAGGTGAGTCTGATGGTGGCGGCAGAACGTCCTGCTGATTGCTGGTTGCAGGTTGATGGTTGCTGGTTGCAGGTTGATGGTTGCTCTGGAGATGTTTCTGTGTGTCAGAGCAGTGATGCTGCTCTGGCATAAAAGGTTTCTAATTTCAAGGAATAATCAGTTTACATCAGATCATTTTTGTTCCCAACATTGTGACACAAAAACAAAACTATTTTTTTCACTAAACAAATTCTGTAAATTGAGTCTTAAACACATTAATTTCCCTCCGAGTTGATAAAACCACAAAACTTTATAAAAATTCAGAGGCTGCGTCGCCTGCAGGCCTGTAAATCTCCTGGTGTGATGCTCACAGCGCAGCGTATCCCAGGATGCATTGCAGGCTGAAGGGAAGCTCAAAGCTCAGCGGTTATGTTGTTAGACTTTGTCACTTTTAATATCATTGCGGATCGTTTTAAGGATGGAGCCCTGAGTTTGGACACAACCTTAGATTGATTTATTTTAGCCTTAGCTTACACTTAGCTTAGCATTATCTGAGTCTGTTTTATTTACCAAGTTAAGCTCTTTTCAGCTCACTTCAACATTTCTTATGTCAGCTAACATTGTTTTAGCTCAGTGTATTCCAGCTTATTTTAGTTCATTTTACCTTCTTTAACATTAGCTTAGCATACCTAAACATCACTAGCATTGGCTCTGCTGATCACATCTAGTTAGCCTAGCTCAGCCTTTCTTTGATTAATTTAGCCTGTTTATCATAGCTAAGCTTTTATTACTTTTATGTAACTTAGCTTACATTTACTTGGTTTTGTTTATGTTATATTAGCTTAGCTAAACATAGCTTAGCTTAGTTTACCTTAGCATAGCTTAGTTCTTCCTGCCTTATTTCACTTTGGCTAAATTATTCTTAACTTAGCTTTTCATAAAAGCAGTTGTCACCATTTTATTGGCTGAATCTATTAAAAAATCCCCAAAATAATATTTAAATAGTGTTTGAATAAAGTTTCGGCTGCACTGAACAGTTACTGTGTCATTGATTTTACATCATTTCTGCTGCTGAGATTCCCAGAACATTTCAGTGAAAACGGTTCCAGAAACAGAATAATAAAAGTGAATCTGTTTGTCATGTGTTGTTTCTGGATCTCTGATCTGCGGGTCATTTATCAGGCTGAATGTTTTCAGATGAAAGGCCCAGCTGCTGCTGCTAGCATCGGGTCAGACGTTCAGGTAAACACCAAACAAAGAGTGAATATTTCCACAGACTCTCCACAGCCATTCCCTTTATTCCAGTTCAGACTCCACACAAAGACTTTAATGAGTCAAGCAGAGATTTTCCATCCTGACAGCAAATCAGTCAATAAATCACTTTATTCACTCATTTCTCTCATTATTAGGTAAAAACTCACCGATGTTTATTTTCCCTCATGACGTTTAGAGATGAGTTAAATCTGACCTTCCAGGAACAATCAAACCACTCAGCTTCCAGCATGTTTGGACTTTGACTAGGCCATTGAAACAGCTTAGTTCTTTACATTTTAAGCTACCTTTGACTACAAGGTTCCTGGTTCTGGTGACTATAAAACGAGCCCACATCATGACTCCTCCTCCACCGAGCTGAACAGTTGGTTTTGCTGTTTTTTCAGTTTGGTCTCCAAACTCGACATATTCTAGATAAACGTCTCAGTTGCAAAGGTTTGTGCTGCTTTACATGCCGCCATATTGTTTCTCCTCTGAGTGTGACCTTTGACCTGCAGACTGAGGCCTGAATCTGAGATGGAGCTGATGGTTTCTGGTTGTTTCTGTGTTGTGTGCTGCTGCTCTCTGAGATGTTTCCTCTTTTGTTCGCTCCTTTCCTCCAGAGCCGCTGCGTTGCCATAGAAAACATGGCCGCCTCCTTCATTTCTCCGCAGGCCGGTCCGACCAGCCGGTCGCTGCTGATTGGTAGATTATTGTCAGGTGCTGAATGTTTTGAGTCGTACTGAAAGTAAAAAAGACAAACTAAATCTGTTCTGGTAAACGGTTTGTCCAGCGATGATCTGACTCACCTGAAGGCTGCAGAGCAGCAAACTGCCTCCATTTCCTGCTTCCTGTGATGGAAACAGGAAACTGAGCCTCAGCTTCCTGCTTCCTGTGATGTCGGTGAATCAGGGAATTGAACCGGCAGCCTCCAGGGTAAAAGGTTCAGGTTGTGTTGAGTGAATCCAGATGAAGTTTACAGTAAAGGTGAATTTCAGGACAGCTTCTCCTCACTAATGCAGCTTCTAAATGTTCGCTCCCAGTTTACCTCTGCATCCATCACAACAAATAATTGTCCCCTGCGGGTTGCCGTATCGACCCCTAAAAGCTGCTGTGAAACCCGAGAGGCGCGGTCCGGCCCGGCCCGGTCCGGTCCGGTCCGGTCCGGTCCGGTCCTCTGAACCGATCAGCCCTCAATCTGCCGATCAATGCAACACGTTCTCTCCCAGCGTTTCCCATCAGGCTTTGCTTGTGCTGAGTCAGCAGGTGGGTCGGGTTACAGGGCGGGTTGTGTTTACCAGGTGAGCGGTTCTGATAAACTCATGATCCGATTGGTTCTGGACGTGGCGCTCTGATTGATGAGGCAGAAGCACCTGGACCGCCGGTCCTTTGACTGGTCCCTTCCTGCTGATGAACAAACCGCCGGATAATTCACTTCGGACCATAACTCTTCCTGCTGTGTGTCAAAGCTGCAGGTTTTCTCTGTAAATTTATCTTGTGCTGATGAAAACGCTGCTGCGGAGGACAGAGGTTTATTCATCCCTGACAGGATAATTTGCTGCTCTTGAGTTTTTAAAGAGGAATGAAATTAGGCGCTCTCCTCCAGGCGTCCCGTTGAGACAATTTGCTACATTTCTGCAGCTCAGTGAAATCTTCCCAGATGGTGGTCTCTTTGGGAAAAATGAATCTTTTTATTAAATGTCAGAGCGAGTGCTAATATGCATTCATCTGGTGACGAAGAACATGAGCCTTGAACATCAGCTGATGCCATTAAGTGGAGGCAAACAGGGCTTTGTTCTCCCTGGGAGCCGCACAGAGACGCCAACGTTTCCTTTGTTTCAGCAGCCGCCCGTTTGCTGCGACATTTACGCAGAATAAATCCTGTACCGTCTTTAATTAGCTCAAATTCTCCGTTTCTGTTAACTGGCTCTTTAACTGCTGAACAACAAGCTGCAGTTTGTTTGTTTTCCTCTGAACTCAGAATATAACGTCCAGCTGAAACTTATGATGCGAGTGAAATATTATCATGTAACGATAAATGCATAAACCGACAGCCGCAATAAAATCAAGATTAAATGGATAAAACACGGTTCGTGTTTTAAAGGGAATGTGTCTCTTATACAGTGTTAGATTTTATTTTGAATAATTTTCCATCTGCATAATGTTAAAGGTAAATCTGGATAATATGAGGCTAGCTTGCCCTATGCTAGGCTAATGCTAGCTAAGTTTAGCTAAGCTAAGGCTCACAAAGCCAAACTGAGGCCAGCATTTAAAAAATACTTTATTTGTCCAAAAGCCAAGTTGAGCTCCTCCGAGTTGTAGCCGTATCTTGTTGCCATAGTTACGCTTTATAATAACTGAGACAAAGTAAAGTGATCCAGAACCAGACGGACAAAATGTTCAATCACACGATTTAATCAGAATATGAACAAAAATATATTCTAGAAACAAACACAAAGTAGGGTAAGCTAGGCTATGCTAAGGTAAGCTAACAATATGCTAGCTAAACCAAACGAGGTGAAGCTAAAGTATATTCAATCTCAGACACATTGTTGTAAATGATAAAACTGCTTGTGTTTAATAACTAAAGACGTTTTTGGACTAAATCATTTTAAAAATAATAAATAATTAGCTTCAGTATTTTTAACTGGATTTAACAAAATGAATGGGAGCAAATTATTTTTGTGACAAAAGACTAAAGATCCAATTTAGAGTCTAATTTAAAACATGTTTTGTGTCTAGATGATCAATACTCTTCAAATCCAGCGTCAGAGACGATCAGACCCAACTGGACCGCTCCTGCGGTTCTGTTGTCAGTGGCTGCTGGACCTTTTTAAATTCTGTTGTCACTGTTCTGTCAGATTGGATGAAACTCGAGCTGGAAACACGACAGGACGGATTATCGTCCCAGAAGAAGCTGAAACCCGGAGAGCCGTTCAGTATGGCAGCAAATGAAACGGCTGAGGAAGAAGAAGAACATTCAGGTGTTGGACCGCAGACCGGATCCGCTTCACCTGGTCTCATCTGTCACTTCATTCCTAATCATCCTCACATTATTTAATCTCAACATTTTCCTGAACTGCCCTGAATGTGAACCAGTCTGAGTTAAACTGGTTTTGTTTTGGACCAGTAAAGCGTGTGCATGTGAGGTTCTGTTGCTGCTGAGTGGGTTTGGGCCGCCTGGTACTGGAGCCGTCCGGCAGACTCCAGGCATTAAAGCGTATTAATGCAGTGGGAAATGGCCTGCGGTCGGGTTAAGTGTTGGATAAATGTTTAACAAAGCGTGTTTGCTGTAATGGTTCAGGTTTTATTGGCCGGTCCAAACAGACGCAGCCAGTCTGATGAGCGTATTGATCCGCCGGTAACCGCGGGAGACGGGCAGGAAGCCGGGCCCAGACGGCCTCACGCCCCGTCTGCAGGAAACTCCAGGAAAACGATGCTTGGCTTTTATTTAGAAACATCTGGATGGAAGTGACAGTTTTCCAGTGAAGCTGTGAATCTTTTCGTCATGTGAAACATCCTGATGCTGCAGTTGCTTCCAGCCTAGCAACGGTCGGGTTGTTGACGTAGCAACCTGAAGCTGCAGGGGGCGCCACGCCTTCTGGGTCTGAATTAGTCCAAGATATGTTCAGTTATATAACTGAGACTGTTTGCTGCCATTTTCACTTGTAAAGAGAAAACAATGAGGAGGGGGCGTGGCCAGCAGCAGCTTATTTGCATAAAAGTGACAAACAGTTCTTTTGAACAGGAAACAGTTCTTTTGAACAGGAAACAGTTCTAAGCTCTGATCTTCTTCTTCTCTCTCAGATAATTTCTACAAAGTGGAAGGAGCCAAGGATGCCTTAATCTGTGGAAACAGCAGCGACGCAGGGTGAGTCCGACCCGCCTGTAGGGACCGGTTCAGGTCCAAACGACATGATGGGTGTTTGGGTTTGGTTCGGTCTCTCCAGATTTCTATAGAGGTTCAGTTTCTAGAACTTCTATAAAATGGGTCAAACTGAAGGTTAATTGATTAATTCCAAGAAGTTTCAGAACATTAATCATCAGAAATGCTGCACATCTCGTCACATTTCTGATAATTTGTCTAAAATCACCGTTAAACTCCCGGGCCTGCTGATCAGAATCTGTTCCTGTGGGATTTGACCGGTTCCTGTGGGATTTGACCGGTTCCTGTAGGATCTGACCGATTCCTGTGGTTTCGGTTTCATCCTACCTTTACGTCTCCAGCTGCTCAGAGACGCTGAGTAACGGTTAGTGGATTCTGGAGCTGTGACCTCTGGAGCGCCGGATGTGCCGCCGGCCTCCAGGGTTTCCGTTCTGCTGCCGTCGTCCTAATTTGTTGGAGGATCCGTTAATATGTAGCTGCTGGGAAAACGTTCTGTAATAGCAGCAATAAATCAGCAGCGAGAGGCAGGAGAGCGCTGCTCTTGGACCTCCCGGTCCGGTTCTGGCTCCGTGTTGGACCGGTGAGAGGAGCTCTGGCCGATGGAGAACCAGCGTCTGAGACGGTTCAGAGGGGTTAAGCAGGAAGTATCAGGTCTGAGCAGAACAGGAAGGAACAAACTGAACCTCTTTATTTAGACCCAAGAAGAAGAAGAGGAGAGACAGATGGAGGAGCTCTGGGTCTGCTGACCTTCATCGCCGTCCTGATGACTGTGTTTAACCTTTGACCCGTCTGTGACTCATCTGTGAGTCAGAGCGATGAGTCCTGTGGGCGTTTGTTCTGTCAGGTCGGACCGATCCGATCCGAGTCAAACCGCTGGAGGAATCAGCAGCCATGACGGCACTCTGCACCACCGGCTTGTTCTCATGAGAGATGCTGATTGGCCGAACCAGCGGGCGACGCAGGCTGAGCTGTAGGTTGATCAGGCTGCAGGACGATGAGCTGATGGTTCGGTTTGAGTCGAGGATCTGGAGTTTTTATTGCTGCAGATTCTGAAAGCGTGTTACCATCTGCAGCAGTGTCTTGCTGTGATCTGCTTCTTTAGACTCTTTGTTATTTTCAGTGTTTTAATTCAGCTGAAGTGGTTATGACCTTTACTGGTTACCATGGAGATTTAATGTTCAGTGAAAGAACATTTAGCAGAAAGGAAAACTAAACAGCCTGAAGCTGGAGTACCTGGTGAGCTCCCAGCATGCAGCTGAACAACATGAAGACTCTGCAGAACAGAGCTGGAGCCGGAATCGGAGCCGGAACCGGACCGGGACCCGGAACCGGACCGGAGCTGGAATCGGACCCGGAGCCGGAGGTTCTCCTGCTCTTCCAGAGGAAGAGGTGACCTATAAATGGTCTGTGGAGCCGCAAACGTCCTGCTGACGGCCCAACGCGGAGCGACAGCCTGCCTCGTTGGGAAGCTCGTTAGCGGCAGACGTGATGTCGCCCTGTAACATGTGACCTCTGAGGTCACCGTCAGGAAGTTGTTGAGTGCTGACAGGAAGTGATAGGAGGAGCTGACGGCGGCCGCGGGGCTGGAGTCAAGTCCGGTTTGGACCTGATGAGACTGATTCATGAACACGGTTCCCCTCAGAGTTTAATGGTCCTGGAAACCAAACAAATTCCCAACAGGAAGCTGGAAAAGTTCAGCCCAGTCCAAAGATCTCTGAACGAGAGACGAAGCAGCGCCTGACCCAAACACCAGGGGGAGCTCTCTGAGAAATCACTGAGGCGGTTAGCATTTAGCGTATCCATGGTAACCATCTGCTCTGTGGAGTTGGTCAGCCTGATTGGAGAAAGTTACCGGCTAGCTACCAGCTAGCTAATGGCTAGCAGCAGTAGTGGAATGATTTAATTTGGTAAAACTGAACTGGAAACACTTTGGTTCTGGTTCTGGTTCTGGTTCTAAGCAGCAGTGGTTTGCAGCTACTGGTGTCACTTCATCCTCCACTGGAGCCAGAATCTACACACTGACCCAGTGACTGTTTATTGATTGGTTATCCTGACTGATGCTCGTCTCGTTAACGTCGGGTCGTTTCCTGCTTTTCTCCTGATCTGCATGTTTTAATGTTTCATCAGCAAATTGTTTTTGCTTCCTTGCATTTTTACAAACTATTTTATTTCTCATGAAACTAATTTGGGAACAAAACTTTAGATGAATGGCTGCAGGATGGCTGACCTGTTCTGTTCAGTTTATTCTGCTGCCCCTGAACTCGTCCACACCGCTGCGATCGGACCGGGTTCGGTCCGCTGACTGGTTCTGCTGGAAAACTTGTGATGTTTCTGTTTCTGCCTTGCTGGCGCCCAGCAGCAGAGGTCCGGTGAGTCGTCAATCATCTTTGACCCGGCTTGTTCTCAGAAAGACGCCGCTGTCATCGCAGCAGTTAGGAAGAAAGATGGCCGCCGCGGCGTGAGGACATGGCCGGCGGAGGGGCCGGTTTTCCAGGAACTCGCCGCGTCACGCAGGCCGTATTCATCATATCATTATCCGGCCGCTGGTTGCCATGTTGATGCTCCAAACGCTCCGTGTTTCATTAAATCAGTTTGCTGCTGTGTCTGTCTGGGTGGAGCGGCACGGCGTGTCGATGCACCTGCAGGCTGACCGCCCACACACACACACACACACACACACACACACACACTGTGACTCTGATCTAAATGGATGAAACATTACGCTGAAAGCAACACGGGTCGATACGCCGCCTGGTTTCAGTAACGCTGCTCTAAGTGGAGCTGCTTCTGTCTGCTGGGGCGCGCTCACATCAGCCCACATCAACACCCCTCCACCGCCGTGTGGGGCCGATGGTGGGAGGGGTTTGGGTCTCCTGATGCAGCCCTGTTGACATCAAGTCTCGACCTTTGACCTCTAACCTGCTAACTGAGGATTTCTCTAATCTTGGACTGAATCTGCAGTCTGTCCCTCTGGTTGCCATGGTAACAGGTGAATTCATCTCCTGGCCCTGATGGGATGGTTTTTGTTTTTACAATGTAACATTTGGTGGTTAGCATGAAGGATTTTTAGCTACAAGCTAATCACCAAACTTGTTTGGCGTTTTTTAAAGTGACAGAATCATTTCAAATCTGCTTTGTTTTATATTTCCATCATGTTTTAATGTTTTTCCCTTGAGTGTCGTTTTGATTCTTTCATGTCAGAGTAAAATGTCTTCGAGGCGCAGCTCCTCCCCTACTCAGCTCCTTCAGACTAGCCTGCAGCAGTTAGCAAACCGCTGGTGGAACTGCTGAGCTGCTCAGTGCAACGCATGTGAAAAGGTTGTGAAAGAGTTAATAGAGGAGCCATGTTGGGATGACTTGCTGGAGGCGGAGTTTCAGAAAGAGCAGGAGCTTCTTAAAGGGACAACGACCCAATTTCAATGTCAAATTTCTTTTCAGTCATGTTTGGTACATTAAACATTTTTATAACTGAAGGTAACAATGAATTAGTAAAATGGCTCCCTGGACTCGTCCAGACCTGGATCTTCATCTCCTCTCTGTCTTCCTCCACTAAACTTTCTGAAGCTTCAGGTTTCATCTTGTTTCTGGGTCAAACTTCCTGTCCCGGTTTGGTCTGCCCTCCGAGTCCTGCTGTAAATCTTCCTCTCCATCTTCATCTTCATCACATGTTGCCGGGGACGCGGCGCAGGTGGCGCCGGATCGGCCCACGCCGGAGATGAACTTTATCGATCCCAGAGGGAGAACCGGGTCACAGCATCGAAATGGAGAACGCTGCTGTCACACGGTGTTAATGAGAACACATTACCCACAATCCTCCTCTCTCTCTTCGGCTCAGAGCGAGAACGCTGAGGGAGAAGGATGTTGGACAGTCTGACCTTCTGCTGCAGCCCATGACAAGATGGCCGACATGTTAATTCAGATTCGTCCTGAACGCTACAATAATTCATCGTTTTATCGATGGATGAAAGTCACATTTCATCCTCCTGATGCTGCTCTTGATGCTGCGCCGCCTCCTGATGCTGCTCCGCCTCCTGATGCTGCTCTTGATGCTGCTCCGCCTCCTGATGCTGCTCTTGATGCTGCTCCGCCTCCTGATGCTGCTCCGCCTTCTGATGCTGCTCCGCCTCCTGATGCTGCTCTTGATGCTGCGCCGCCTCCTGATGCTGCTCAGAACCATGATGAGCTCCATGATGGAGGAGGAAGTGGAGGAATATTTACCCACAAACATCTTTATTGACACAGAATGAATTAACGGTGTTGACACCGGATCCGATCGATGGAACCAACGGAGAGAGGGGGGAAATGTTCTGGTTCTGATCCGACACCAGAGAAGTTCTGCTCCTGTGGGGAAAGATCCACAAAGCTTCAGTCGGTTTGAGTCGTTTTGTTCTGCCTAGCAACAAGGCAGAGTTGACTCTGATTGGATGAAAAGTTTAAGGTTTTACTTTCTGTCCAGAACTCACCTTGCAGTTGTTTTGGTCAGTCGGTGACCTCTGACCCACCAGGACCCGGTTTGTTTGGATTCTGTCAGAGTCCAACTAGTTTCTGAAATATCAGAGAAAATCACAGAATATGACCAAATATTTTGGTCCAGTTTGTTTAGCAAATGTCTTAGTTCACTTTGAATAAGACAACATTTATAAGAAACTTTTCAGCAACATATAGGAGCTTATCAATAATCAAGAATTTATTCTTGCTTATTAAATTACTTATAAAAGTAATTTATAAAATTACTTTTATAAACAGTAATTTATAAAAGTTATTGATCTAATAATTCTACAGTCGATTTTTAGAAAACTTTCCATCATAACGTTTTTCCCTCATCAAAACAAACTTGAAGTTGTTGATTCTTTCATACATGTCTGAGAATCACGTCATCTCCATGGCAACCATTCAGCTGTTCCTTCCTCTCAGTTCCTTCAGACTAGCCAGCAGCAATTAGCAAACAGCTGGTGGTAGTGCACATCAAGGCGTTAAATCATATTTAATGTGATTACTGGCATCTTAATATTTACAACATTTTTCCAGTTTTATAAGTTGAGCCAGTGCAACTGTTTAAGAAAAACTATATTTAGTTATTAACTTTAATAAAACTCTTGCTGAAAAGTTACTGATTAGTTTTATCTTCAAGGTGTTTGCACCTTAAGCAGAGTTAAAGCGTCTCTAAGGTTTTGCAGTGTAAAGTCTGAAAGATGGACAGAGTTTGTCTCCGTATCGATCCAGGCAGCTGCCCACGCCTGCGGTCCCGCCGGGCCCCTGGTTCCTCCGCCCCCTCAGGCTCTATTCCTGTAGCCTCAGCCTCCCCCCTCCCCACCCTGCTGCTGCTATAAGTCAGCGGGTCGCAGCTGCTAGAGCCAGCAGGACTTGGCGCTGTGCGGCGGCGGCGCTGTGCGGCGCTCGGTAACGAGCCGCGGAGGAGACAACGGTCAGCGGTTCCTCTCGGCTGACCGACTCTGGACCGTAAATGTGTTTGTAAACGACGGCTCTCATGTTCTACTTAATGAAGCTGTTATTACTGCTTGACCCGATGCGCTGGTGCTGCCAGGGCCGGTCCCAGCCCGGTTGGTTCCCCGGGCAACGGGCTCCATGTTTCACTCACATCGTTATAAGTTACCAGAACAATAATAATAAGGTCCAAACATTCTGCAATCGCTCCTCCTGGTTCTGCTGCTCCTCCAGGAGCCGGGTCCGGTTTGAACGCAGAACCCGGAGGTTCTGGACCCGGATCTGAAGAACAGGCGGTTCTGATCCGACGCTCCAGCTGCGGGTCGGACCTGGTTCTCCTGACCTGGTTCTCCTGGTTCTGGCCAAGTTCCCTGAAGCAAAGCAGCACCGGACCTGCTGGTCCAATACATGAACCCAGCAGAACCTCCAGCTGGTTCTGGACGATTCTGATGGTTGCTGATTAATAATCAGATTATTTAGTAGAACTGATCTGATCTGCAGTTTTATTCTGACTTTGTCCAGATTAGATTATTTGGGTCAGATTACTAGAAGCTAACCTGAACCGGGCCCAGGGGAACCGGATCTCAGCAGCCAAACAGAACCGACACACGGAGAGCGAGCCGCTCCTCCAGCTGTTCAGTAGGTTAGACCGGGATTGGATTAGGACGTTTGGAATTAGATTAGCAGGTTAAGCCCGACTGAAGAATCAGATTACGGCGCTGATGAACTCTGCTGTCCGTCTAACCGGATTACCTTCCTCATGATGAAGAGGAGAGGTCAGAGGTCAGCCGCGTTCTGAGGAACCTCCGGAACATTCCCAGGACAACACGGCGTCCCCGACTCCCAGCTGAGGAACTGTCTCCCACGGCAACCAGCGCCGGGACACGGTTGCTATGGCGATGCAGGTTTCTCTCCTCCTGGGGGAATTTACCTGTGTTATAATTAGAGGTGTGTGTGTTTGTGTGTTTTCATGTGACTAGAATAACACTTAAATTAACACAATACGCGTCAAAGAATAATACACAAATATTAATGATATAAATAAATATAAATAATATAGATAAATATAGATATATAAATATAAATCCATACATACAGAAATGAGACGAACTGCTGCGGCTCAACGGCAGTTTATAAAATATAAAAATGTTTCTGAAGAACAAACATGAGAATCTTTATTTAGTATGAAAGGAAACATTTATTAAAATATGATAAACAGTAAAACAACAGAACTGTTGGGTTTATCACAAACTTTTATTTCATCAATCGATGATTTTAGCTTTTATGTCCCAAAAACTCCATCGGCATCAGAGGACAGGACGTCTCCTCGTCTCCTTTGTCTCCTCGTCTCCTTTGTCTCCTCGTCTCCTTTGTCTCCTCGTCTCCTTTGTCTCCTCGTTTCCTTTGTCTCCTCGTCTCCTTTGTCTCCTCGTTTCCTTTGTCTCCTCGTCTCCTTTGTGTCCTCTTCTGCTTTGTCTCCTCGTCTTCTTTGTCTCCTCGTTTCCTTTGTCTCCTCGTCTCCTTTGTGTCCTCTTCTGCTTTGTCTCCTCGTTTCCTTTGTCTCCTCGTCTCCTTTGTCTCCTCGTTTCCTTTGTCTCCTCGTCTCCTTTGTGTCNTTGTCTCCTCGTCTCCTTTGTCTCCTCGTTTCCTTTGTCTCCTCGTCTCCTTTGTCTCCTCGTTTCCTTTGTCTCCTCGTTTCCTTCGTCTCCTTGTTGCTCTAAACTTCTGGTCTCCTTCAGTTTCCCACCATGAAGGTGACGGGTCAGGTTCTGTGGTTCTGGTCCACTTTTAGACTGGAAGTGTTTGAAGCTTGGTGTCTCCACCGCAGCAGACTGTGTGGGTGTGTGTGTGTGTGTGTGTGTGTGTGGGTGTGTGTGTGTGTGTGTGTGTTGGGGCGTTGGTGGCCCCTGCTGAGGGGCCTCCTTCACTGAGTGCTGCTTCTGAAGTGGCGTCCCTCCATTAACACAGACGGAGGTGTGTGTCGGAGATAACCGCTAGCTGTCATGCTGCGACACTTCGCACACACGCCCACACACACACACACTCTGAGGTTTGTGGTGACGGGAAGCGGCGCAGCCATCACACACACTCTCTCACATGCCTCCATGTTGACTCTCTCATCAGGAGACGGATGGATGGAAGTGGAGGAATGACACACTTCAAGTGTGTGTGTGTGTGTGTGTGTGTATGATGAGTTTGTCCTTCAGTCACTCTGGACTGGAACATCAGCAGATCCGTCTCAGTTTGATCCGATCAGGATCGATCCGTGTTTCTGTCCCCTTTGGCTCAGATTTACCGTTTATTTTCACACCAATGAGTCAGAGCCGCTGCTAACAGCTCTACAGATCACACACATGCTGGACACGGCTCTGCAGATCACACACATGCTGGACACGGCTCTGCAGATCACACACATGCTGGACACGGCTCTGCAGATCACACACATGCTGGACACGGCTCTGCAGATCACACACATGCTGGACCTTCCTGTTCAGACGGTCAGTGAATCGTCTCCCGCTCAGCCGAATGATGCCGCATTCAGCTTCTACTCTGCACAAATCTAGAACAAACTTCTAGAAAACTGCAAAACAGCCGAATCCCTGAGTTTATTTAAATCCAGAATAAAAAGTAGCTGGTTAAAGATGTTTTTGATGATTATTACATGTTGGTGTAACAATGATTTTCATGATGGGACAAAACGTTTGTTTCTGGTTTCTCAGATTGGTGACTTTATAAGTTTTTATAAGTTTTTATTTTTGTGTTTTTATGACATAAAGCCTGAAATAAACTGATTGATTGGTTAATGGATTGGTTGGTTTGTGAAGGAGCTGATTGGTGCTGATCTCATCTGGAGGTGAAAATGATGAACATGAATCAGGTTTTTTCTGTTTCTGTGAATGTGGGCGGAGCCAGTCGGAACCAGAACCAGAACCAGGACGGTTCCTGACTCTGCTGCTGTTCTGTGTTGCAGGAAATGTCCCGACGGGTTCGACTGCCTGAAGGCGGGCAGAAACCCAAACTACGGCTACACCAGCTTCGACACGTTCGGCTGGGCCTTCCTGTCGCTGTTCCGGCTGATGACCCAGGATTACTGGGAGAACCTCTACCACCACGTAATGATGCTCTGACCCGTTCTGACCTGTTCTGACCTGTTCTGACTCGCTGTGACCCACTGTGACCCGCTGTGAGGTCACAGGGGTCAGAGATCAGAGGCTCTGAGTTCATGTCTGATGTTTTAGATGAAAACATTTCAGGAATCCTGAAGATTTAAACTGTTTGATGTTTTCATGCTGGTTAAATATTGAACTTTTTCCAACATTGCTGATATTTTCATCGTTTCGCTTGTTTCTGGTTCTGAAGGATCAGATCAACAGGAACTGGATGATTTATTGAAGATGTCTGGTTCTGGTCCAGAAGGTTTCATCGTTTCCCAGCAGCGACACAAACATAAATCCTCCTGAAGTCCAGTTTCAAAGTTTAAACATTGAATAAACCTGGATACGCGTTAGAAAAACTGATCTGATCATATCTTCTCCTCTCGGTGCTCAGAGCTGGAATTAGTTATTGATTATTGGTTGTTGGGTCAATCGGACCTGGAGAAGACAGGAAGTGATGTCACGCGGCTCCCTGTGTGTGTCTGGTCCAGACGCTGCGCTCGGCCGGGAAGACCTACATGGTGTTCTTCGTGGTGGTCATCTTCCTGGGCTCCTTCTACCTGATCAACCTGATCCTGGCCGTGGTCGCCATGGCGTACGAGGAGCAGAACCAGGCCACCATCGCCGAGGCGTGTCAGAAGGAGCGCGAGTTCCAGCAGGCCATGGAGAGGCTGAAGAAAGAGCAGCAGGTGGGTCGGGGTCAGCAGGTCATGACCTCCAAGCCGCCTCAGCCTGTTGACCGGATCTCCTCCGTCCTCCAGGTGGCGGTGCAGAAACCGCCGGACTCCGACTCCCTGACCTCACCAGACCTGTCGCCTCTCGGCCCGCCATTGGACAGCTCCGAGGAGCGGAGGCGGAGCCAGGCGCTGATGGGTGTGGCCGACGGGGAGGGGAACCTGTCGGAGGAGAAGCTGCTGCAGGTGGACTTGATGGACGGGGGAAAGGTGAGTCTGAACCGGCGCCGGGCGTCGCCCTTTCAGAATAAAAGCCTCATGGCTCTGCGCCGCCAGGCCCTCCATCCTCTCCTCGCTCGCTCCTTCTCCACGCGGACGCGACGAAGCAGCCAGGTGTCGTCCATCTTTAACTTCCGGCTGAGGAGCCGAGGGTCAGAAGGCGAGATGGCGGACGACGAGTTCAGCGTTCCCGGCGACGTGGTGGACGGCGTCGGCGGCAGGACGTACAGCGGCGGGACGTTCAGCGGCATCCTGACCAACCCCTGGCCCAAACGCAGACTCAGCACCTACAGCACGGCCAGCAGGAACTCGCAGGTGAACCGCTGATCCACCGTCACATCGAACACATAACGGCTAACGCAACATCGACAGATTCCTGCTGCATACACATCACTGGAGGTCAAAGGTCAACATGCAGTCCAACAATGGAAATCACAAAAGATTCGTTATTGTTTTGTTTTTAGTCCATTTCATAGTAAACAGAACCACAAACATCCAGCGACTTTTATTGGAGAACAAAGTTTATCTGTAAACGTCATAAAACTATAGAAACCAAAACAATCATAACGATAAGAGTTTAAAACGTTTCTGCAGTAAAGCTGCTGTTAATTACATCTCCACTTTCTACATTCAAATATTATATTTTATTTATAGTTCTATAAAACAACAGCCACCGTTTGAATCAAAGGAGATAAAATTTATTGTTTTAGCGTCAGCAGAAAAAGGTTTTCTGTCTTTTCCCTCCAACATGGCCGCCGTTTAATCATTCCTCTCATCTGGTTTGGCTCCTCCCCCTTATGACATCACAGCTCCAACATGGAGGCTCCTGTTTGACCTGCTGAACTTTTCTGTAGGGATGAACCTTCGTGACCTCCTGCAGGCCTGTCGCCGTGGTAACCATGGTTATCACCGAGCGGCCTGTGAGTCTGACTAGTTGACCTCTAACCTCTGCCTTCTGATCCACCTCCAGGTGTTTTATCCCACCCTGAACGTCAACGGGAAGCTGTTTGTCTCCATGGACCAGAACGGGGTCTCCCCACCGCCGCTGCAGGGGCTGCTGCCCGCCTGCACCATGGAGAAGGTCAAGGAGGAGAGCGTGAGTTTGGAAACACTGCAGCTGCAACACACACACACACAGACACACACCGACACACACACACACACACCCACGCAGACACACACACAGACACACACACACCGACACACACACACACACACCCACGCAGACACACACACAGACACACACACACAGACACACACACTCACACACACACACACACAGACACACACACACAGACACACACACACACACGCAAACACACACAGAC